>ML220179.1:5370-67300 GCA_004786065.1 Ascodesmis nigricans | reverse complement strand
TCGTTCTTCCTCACATCCTGTTGATTCTGCTCCGTCGGTACTGGGTTGTTGGTCGGGGGTTGAGTGGTGTCGGTCGGGGTGGTCGTCGACGCGTTCTGTTGGGCGGGGGACGCGATTTCCACAGCGCTTTCGCTGGACCTGAGTCTCGATTCTTCAGCAGCTCTCTTCCGGGCGACAGCGATGGATGGTAGGCCGGTAGGTCCGAAGGAGTGATCGAACAGGCTCGCGAGGCGGCGGGGGGGGGTTGTGGTCGCTCGGGCGGGCGTTTTTCTGGTCGGTGCCATGGTGTGTGTTCGACCTCAGCGATGGCCGACCTTCATTGGCATGGTGCAAGAAAGCTGCAATACGTGGACCAGACGTCATCACGGGGCGCATGGTGTAGGGGTATCACGCATCCTTAGCATGGATGAGGTCCTGGGTTCAATTCCCAGTGTGTCCAATTCCTTTTGCATCTTTTCTTCATCATTTTGTTTCACCGTAACTTAATGACGAAAGAACCCTGGAGCTGAGGTTGCGGCGTGGTGCTGTACAGATTGTCAATGCCCGCAGCGGCGGTTAAGCAGTCCTTGTAGTATTGTACTAGTTAGCAGATACTATACTCTATCGTGAAGCTGAGACCGTTTGTCGGGGGGAGGAGAGTGGTGCCCAACTTGAAGCTGGGGAGGTACAATACGGTATTCACGAGATTCATCTTCTGTGGTGAACCCTGTGGGCACGGTCTCCGGGTATTGGAGACGCGAAGCTGAGGGCGTAAGGGTCGACGGCTCACACACCGACGGGTGACGGCGGTGTTCTTCCCCTGCACAGAGGTGATTATGATGAACTGGCGTGATGATGATGGTAATGGTGAGTGAACAGTGCAGTGAAGAACTCAGGTACAACACGCCATCACGCTACTGATGTAGATAATCAAGCCAATACAAGTGTTTTAAAATTAGCAAACTTTTTCACCTCTTCCAATCCCTGTGATATGACCGACTAGTATCTATACCACTGGAATATCTACTCTCCCCTCTCTCCCGTCTCCCCCTTCCCCAACGCCACTCTCTCCAACCACTCTCCCTCGCCCGTCTGCCAACACATTTCCCAAAACACACCCTTCCTCCTAATCAGCTTCCTCGGGGAATCAAACTCGACGACCTTCCCCTCGCCCAGCACCAACACCCTCTCGTAATCCACGACGGTCTGCAACCGATGCGCGATGACGAGTGCCGTCACGCCCTTAAACTCTGCGCGGATCGTGTCCTGGATCAACGCATCGGTCTCCATATCCACGGCGCTGGTGGCTTCGTCTAGTACCAGGATTCGCGGGCGGGAGACGATGGCTCGTGCGAGACAGAGGAGCTGGCGTTGGCCTTGGGAGAGGTTTAGGCCGGACTCGGTGATGGTGGAGGAGAGCGAGGTGAAGATGTTTTTGTTGTCTTCGGTGTTGGTGGTGGTGTAGGAGGCGGAGGGTAGTCCAGGGGCGGTCGAAGGAATTAGGTGGACGCGGCGCAGAGCGTCAAGGAGCTCTGTGTCGTCGTGTTCGTTGAACGGGTCGAGGTTAGTGCGGATGGTACCCGAGAAGAGGACGGGGTCTTGTGGGATGATGGCGATGCGGGAGCGGAGGTCATGGAGACGGAGGGTCGAGATGTCGAGGCCGTCGATAAGGATGCGGCCGGAGGACGCGCGGATGAATTGGAAGAGTGCGAGAGTTAAGGATGATTTTCCAGCGCCTGGGGTAAAGTTAGCCTCATGGATAACGGTGTTTTAAAGGGAAATAATGTTGGCTTACCAGTTCGCCCAACAATACCGACTCTCTCCCCTGGTTGAACTTCAAAACTAACGCCCTTGAGAACTGGTTGAAGATCTGGTGCGTAGCTAACGACAAGTTCTTCAACCTGTACTCGTCCCTCAGTCGGCCAACCCGCGGGTGGAGAAATCCCGCCCTGATCTTCTGTTGGCAACACAGTATACTCTACAATTCTCTCCGTCGAGTTCATGTCAAGCTCCATGTTGGCATATCTCCTCAATGTCCAAATCACATTCCCAGTGTAATTCAACGCAAAGCTCAATGCGAACCCGGCCATTGAAGCATCGATTGACTTAACGGCAACAACTGCAACACCAACAAGCACGGCAAACAGAGACCCTATCATTGAGAGGCGAAGGCCGATCCATCGATTGAAGAGCCAAACGTAGTATGCTCGTTGAGAATAAAGGTCCAAGCGAGAGAACATCTTATCGATGTAAGAGGAGGTGCGGGAAAATGCGCGGATTGTGGCAACACCAGTCAGGGTCGCGCCGAAGAGTTCGAAGATGGGCGATCGAGCGTTGGATTCCATCCGCTTTACTTCCCGAGCGCCGGAAAGGTAGAAAATAGCATATTGAATGCTGACGACGAAGCAGAGAACAGCGAGAATCAAGATATAAGGCGAGAGGTATAGCGCAGCAACATTGACTCCGACCAACCCCAAGGTGTTCCAGAGAAGGTAGGCAATGTCGTTGATGAGTTTGGAGTCGACAGTCTCAAAATCTTTCGAGAAACGATTGAGAATTCGTCCGGTAGGGACGGTGTCTAGCCATCTCAAAGGAGCCCTCATGACAACTTTGACTAGATCATCAAACATTCTCCTCGAAGCGGCAAGCGATCGGTAAAACAAATAAACTTCACCGTAGTCAGTTGAGTCTCTTCTCCATAATCGTGCTGAGTGATAGCGTACCATATCGCCATGTTCCAAGGAGACAGGCTATCAAGCTCAGAGCCGTGTAAACTCCAATCCAATACGACAAAGTGTGGTTTTCCTGGGCGACTGTCTTCACACGCTCCATAGACATCTGTAGAACGCTTTGAAGCTGCATGGCGGTTGGAGTTGTCGCGGATCCCACGTCCACATGGGAAGTCCATATTTTGACCCAGAAGCTCTGTCACTTGTTAGAACAGTTCTACGCCTTTCACTCCAGAAATATACAAACCCTTCCAAGAACCAATGCCTCCTGGAGCGTAAACAAGCCCACTAAGAAGAGCCAAACCGGAATCCTGGTCAACGTCAGTATCACCTACTATTACAGCAAAATCTGCAAACGTACCCTCCGCTAGCCTTCATGTACGTCTTATAAATTCCCCATTTCACAGCACCCTTTTCCCGTTCTTCATCCTGTACAAACTGCATTGGAGTCTTCAGTGCCATGGTCTTATCCCCAATATCCACACTCCTAGAGTTATGTCTTGACCGATGACTCAAAACACTCTCCCTTGTGGCAATCCTTGCCAGATCCACATTAACTTGTTCATCTTCATCATTGTCCAGTAGAATAGCCTCTTCGTGTTCATCACTCTTGGCATCTTCCGCCTCGACCGTTTCAATCAGTTTATCCATGATACCGCGCTCTTGGAGTTCCGCAACCGAGCCTTGATTCTCAACCAGACCATTTGACAGGACGATAGCGTATTTCGCCTTCGGGATACAGAGCTTCAAATGGTGGGTCACCAGAATACGGGTACGGCCTTGCATAATATCTCCGGTGAGTCCATGTTCGTAGATGTGCTTGCCAACGTGGGCATCAACCGCCGAGAAGATATCGTCAAGGATGAGGATTCCGGCGCGAGAGTAGACTGCGCGGGCGAACGAGACACGCCAGCGTTGACCGCCACTGAGGTTGATACCGTTGGCGCCGATTTCGGTGAGGATGCCATCAGGAAGAGAGTCGAGGTCCTTCTCGAGAGCACAAGCGTGAAGAGTTTTGTTGAAACGTTCTTCTTCATAAGGGAGCCCGAAGAGAATGTTATCTTTAAGGGATCCATTTTCAATCCACGGAATTTGTGCCACAAACGCAATCTCATCCGGTAAAATCCAATTGCCGGGATGGGCCCGATCGTCGAATCTTAATTCCGGATCCATCTGGGACGGCATCTCAATCTTACCGTCAAGTAGGTCTGCTTCCCCAAGAAGAGCACTCAGAAGCAAGCTCTTCCCGGAACCGGTGCGTCCCGACACAATGCTCAACTCATTCCTCGGAAACCCAAGCGTGAGATGTTGGAGAGTGAAGCGGCCTTCGACCGCGGTAGGAGTCTCGGTTTCATCCGCCGCCCATGCAATGGTAGCATCCGTCATAGCAATGCGCTCCGATGGGATAATGACGGTCTTTTTCTCTGCCGAATCAAGGTAACGTTTTATGCGGCCCATGCTAACGACGGCATCGACACCATCGGTCACCAGCTCGGGGACAATCGAGAGCGTCCATTCCAACTCGCCAAAGATGGTAAGAGCAGGGAATGCAACCGATGCTGACATTGAACCGTTGATAATGGCATAAACAGAGAGAGAGACAGCTGAGAGAAAGACGGGATTGATGATCCAAGCAGCGATCACAGCCCTGCGGAATTATGAGATACTTGACGGAATTATAGGGGACAAGAGTCTTACACGTCAGCAAGGAATACTCTTCTGAGGGTCTGCAGCTCTTCCTCTCGAACCTGGCGAATCTTTTCTTCCCACCTAGCTTCCTGGGCTTGGAACTTGATCTGTCGAATTCCCTGCAGTGCTTCCGAAATCACGGCCATTTTCTTGTCTCGCACCTTCATTAAGTCGTCTTGGGCAGCGGAATATTTCTTCGAGAAATAGATATTGAAAGGCGATGTCAGGACAACGACACAGAGTCCGGCTAACAGACTCTGCCATCCCAACATAATCCAAATGTAGATAAAACCATAAGTCGTGCCCACAAATGACTCAATAAAGATGTTGGAGATAGCAGTGAAGAGAGCGATCCGCTCCGAATCCACAGAAAGCAGATTAATGGTCCCTTGCTTCATATTCTTCAGCTCGTCTTCATCCTCTCCGGATTTGTCAACTGTCGATGCGTCGTCCACCTTGCTCTCGTCCTCCTTCTGAGATCCCTTTACGTCCTTCTTACGCATCGTTTTTGCGAAAACTGCGGCGGAAAGCTGAGATCGGATTGGGATCATCATGCCAAAGAACGAAGTCCTACACAATTTGAATAAGTGACTCGTTTTGGCGTTCTCAGGATTACTCACCAGTATACTGAGGAAAAGATGAACCCTTCAACAAGTTTCACCAAACCAAGCAACGCAACCCAGTAGTATCCGGCCATCGTGACATCCAGACCCTTCTCCCTGTCCTCCAGAGTCTTCAAGATCTGATTCATGACGAGAGGTGGAGAAAATTGGCAAATAACTCCGAGTGTGCTGCCAATATAAACCCTCGCAAAGGGAGCCCAATGGGCGCGGAGAACCTGCAAGTAAGCAGAGCTAATTTTCTTGATTTCTTCCCGGTCAAAATCTGCTAGGAGTTGATGAGCTCGAAGCTTGTTGTCGATCGTCGGAATTTCGGAATCTTCGAGCCTTCCTTTCTTTCGAGCTTTCATAAGAATCCCACTCGCCCAGTAGAAAGTGTAACGCCCAAAGAGTGATGAGGTCCTCATCTGATCGACAATTTTCCCATCGCGGTAGACATCCGGACGACGCGGTACGAGCATTGACGGTATCCACACCAGTAATGCTGCGGCGAGCTCCCCAGATAAAAGCCCGATGTCGTCACGATCTAAATTCTCCCGAGACGTTAGAGCACCTCCGCCCGTCGCGATGATGACGGCAAGTGATAGCCAGAACAACAACTGAGCATGTTCGAAAACTCTGATACAACCATGTTCAAACATCAATCCCAATGAATGGACCAGGAACCAAGCCCATGTTGCCACCATGAGCCACGACTTGAGCAGTTCAGTCTGACGGTCATGCTGATTCTCTTTTCCAGAGATTATCACAGCTGCAGCCAACGACACAGCGAAACCTCCCAGCGATCCCAAAAGTATCCCGGCTGTTTGCCATATCACCGAGTACTCAGTCATAGACTCTTCAGTAGCTGCTCCATCCTCGTCGGAATAAAGGTCTTCGTCGGGAGAATCACTGAGGAGATCGTACCCGCGCTTCCGCCGGGTCCAGAGATGCTGTAAAAATCGGACAAGGTAGTGGAACGAAAAGGTGGTTGTAAGAAGTGCGCAAGCACCAGTCAAGCCGACGCCGACCTGTGATGAGGCCAGCGAGGTTGCCATGGCGAGGTTGACTGGTTCAGAAGGTTGAAACACGGTTGAAGGATCTTTCTCGCGTGTCCGTGGAGCCCCAGGGTGGAAGCGACGTCACCGATAGCTCGTTTCTAGCAAGAACTTTTAACAAGGGTTCTTCCCGTTATCTTCAAGAGATACTCACAGAAAACTCTGGAAAGGCTGTTCTGCTGGAAGCTTTGCTTGCTCGGTGAAGTTGCGCCCCTCGATGGGCACCAGATCAAACGGTTGTGCTGAGATTGATACGAGGCAGCGGGAGCGCCAGAAGGAAAAAAAAGACAGGCGGCGTGTTCGACTCATCGCTCATGGTGACTCGTTCGCAACCGTTGATCCCGTCACCCACCGATGACAGTGGATTGGAGGGCTCCACCTACCGGATATCGTAGTGGTGCATGCAGATGCGGGGTGAGCGATACGGGCGGGTATCACAGAGAGGATTAGCTCGCTCACTACTTTCAGGTGCATCTGCGTGGGATTTGATCAGGTGTGAGAGGACAGCAGGCTGGGGGTGGGATGGTGTTGAGCTTGTTTGGAGACGATGCGGGGGAGAAACCGCTGTAGGGCTGAACGAAGAGGAGCCAAGAGGTCAGGATTCCATGACGATGGGGAAGATGTGCCAGGGAGTTCCTCGACTGCATTGACGATGGCAGGCGTGTGGACGGTGATGTGAGTTGGATGGGGACAAACGTTGCAAACGGGGCCCAACAGCAGGACCAGATTCCCAGTAGTCATGGAGCAGGAGTTGGATGGATGGCGGCGATGAGAGGTGAACAGGCAGCAGGATGAGACGAGAGGGCACAAGGGCCAGTGGTGAGCGAGCAGGTGGAGGGTGGATGAAGCTGGGGAAGCAGAACGATACAGGCCACAGGTATTGTGGGCAGATGGAGAATGGGTCAAAAAAAGAGCTCAAACAGAAGTAGACATGAGTCAGTTTGATCAATGTCTCTGATGAAGAATAGATATTTTGCTATTCATTCGTCGTCTCCTCATAGGTGGTCATCATGTTGTCGTCACACTAAGTCACCCTCCCTCCTCACGTGCTCCATCACTACAGCAACCGGCACCAGCCACGCTGACTCACTCACCAACACCACCGTGGCGGTGCATCCACGGGACGCATCCATCACCCCCATGACCGTCTCCGCAATCAAAAAATCATACGATCCTCTTCCGACAACCACAACGCCCGACGCCGAATCTCACCCCAGCACTCCCAGCACCCCGCCCCGCCTACGGCCCCGACAGCCGGCGTCTGTCTCGTGTATAGCACTACACCTAGACGCTTTTCGCCGGTTTGGCAGGAGCAAGAGCGCATCGCTGAGCGTGGTCTTTGTGTGTTGTTGGGTCGCCTGCTGCTCAATAAGGGGCACATCACGCCATCTGACCAAAGCACCGGTCCACACTCGCATCCACCGACGTGTATTGGAACGTCCGAGGAGCTCACTACGCGCTTCGCCAGATCTCGCCAAGCTCAGAAATTCTCCGCCAGATCGATCTTCCCGTTGACAGCGCGAGCAGACCCGAGAAGAGGGCATCATGATTATAGGCCTGTCACTGTTGTTGCTCCTTCTGTCCTACGTAGCCTGGCGGAAGCTGAGCCTCATCCACCACACACATCCCCCAACATCGGCATCAGCCAACCATCACCACAGCCTCGACCTCGACCATCCCTCATCGACACGGCCCATCCGGATGTGGCCCTTCCTCAACATTCTCGCCGAAAAATCTGGCAAGGCCGTGCATCACTCGCGGATACCGACTCTACGCTCTCCGCCCCCGCCCTCGTTTTCGCTGCCAGTCTTCGATGAACTGCCTCACACCAGCGAAAGCGAGGGAGACACTACGCCAAAGGCCCTCAAACCCTCGGCTTCATCTCTCAGCGTCCCGAAAATATCCCTAGATGATGAGATCGACGACGATGATGCACCTTCTTCCTTCCCTGCAATGAACTCTGCCCAGCGCGCTGCGGGCTCCTCCAACTCCCTCTCAGCTCTCCCTCGCCGACCTCAATCGATGCTCCCCCCACCAAGACCAAGCAGGAATCCCAATGCCGCTGCCCGGGCACGCGCAAACCCCAATTCCGGTGGACTCCAGGTCCGGGGCGTTGGTGCGGCTGGAGTGGCAGCAACCAGCGGCCTCACTCTTCCCGGTACGCGGCCAGGCGCCGCCTCAGCACGAAGCAACGCTCGCAAATCCAGCAGAAGGATCATTTTGGAGCCTGGCCACAGCCCGTTGGATTGGGCGCGTTTGCAGCGGAGTGGTGTTGATCTCCGTGTAAGTTCTTCATGTATCTCCTGCAGGACAGGGCTGACCTCATCTCAGGGCGTCCCCTTCTCCCACATGATCAAAGTCCCGCCTTCACTGCTTGCCCAGCACGGTCGCGGCGCTGATCAAGTGTGGATGGCCATCGAAAACAAAGTGTACAACGTATCCGCATACATGCCGTTCCACCCAGGCGGTGACAAGGAGCTGTTGCGAGGAGCCGGCCGCGACGCAACCAAAATCTTCATGGACACACATCCATGGGTTAACTATGGTCAGATGCTGGACCAGTGCTTAATCGGCATTTTGGTTTCGGAGGAGGAAGCAGCGGCGGAATCGGAGAGCCAGTGGGAAGAAATGGACTGAACTTGGTCCAGCCGGCGAGGTGGGGAAGAAGATGAAGAGGATGAGAAGAAGAGAAGAGACGGAGGTGTGGTGAGTGGAAGCGACGGCATTGCATCGTTCTTGTGTGTGGAGTTTCATGGGTAAGAGCTGGCGCGCTGACGTGGATGGTACGATGATCGGATGATTTTGCGTGCATGAACGGTGTCGTGGTCCGTGTGGATATTGGGCACTGCCACCCAACCATACCACTCACTCACTACAATACCCATTCCGATGGTTTCATCATGCTAATCAACCAATTCGCTACCATCCGTACCACCCTTCATCCCCGAGATGAAGCGGGGTCGTGGGCGTGGGGAGTGAGGGGGTGAATGTGGGCGTCTCGGCGCAGGGAAACATCTGGGAGGACGGTGAAGCTTCAGAACGAAGAGGACCCCGGTGGGAGGGGTTAATGCGTCTGTCTTTCCTGTTTCTCTGTCTTTTTTATTCCCTGGCATCATGTTTGGGGGTTGTTCTCACATATCATTTTCCTGTTACTTGTCTACTTTATTGTCTGTCTGTCTTTTTTTTTTGCTAACTTCTGCTCTCATCATCATCACTAACTACCATGGACTGGGTACCGGAGTTTGTATGGCGTTTTTTTTTTCTCTCTTTTTTTTCTTCTTGTCTTCTTGTTGTATCTCTTTTTTGTCTCTTTCTTTTCTTTCTGTCTGTTCTTTACTTTTACCCTTTGATCATACATATCATTGTATTCAAATTTTCTACCTATCAAATCCTTCGTCTTCTTACCTCTTCGCTTCTGGCCCTGCCGGAATCGTAGATTCACTCAATTCCTCGTCTGTTGATCTATCAATCTACTCGTACTCGTTTCCTTTACCGTTCAGTTGTGTCGTCTCGTTGGTGTCTATGTGGTGTGCGTGCGTATGTGAGTGCACGTGTGGGTGATGTTGTTATTCTATGTCTATGGGGATGTGGGGTTCTGTACCTCTTTCTGTCTTTCTGTCTGTCTGTTGTGTCTATCGTCTCATGTGTATTTCATCATGTCCTGTCAGTTGATCGGTCGTCCTTGTGGTTTTGTTGCTTCGTCGCGTTGAGCTACTAGTGTACATCTACATCTATACCAATTTCAATACGAATATCTACACTACATTACAGTACAGCAAATACACCAATACCGACTGTGCACTTCCTCATCAAGACCGCCGCGAATCCGTAAGCCCCATAAACCTCTACAGCCCCCGAAGAGCCCTGAGAACCCTGAACTATCAATAAGAACGGAAAACGGAGCCCGAGAAGGTGACGGAAAACGGGGTGCGGAGTCCGGAGATGATGATGGCGGCGAACGGAGCTCGTGGACGACGGTGCCTGAAGGTGCCTGACTGGTGACACATAAACCCCCGCCCTTGATTCCCCCGATGGAGCTCCACCATAACGAAAGTTATGAAATGTGAGCATGCGCATGAAGAAGAAGATCAAGAGCATAAAGAGCATGAGATTGTGCCCCGGGCCGGTGAACGATTGGACCGGAAGATTGGCCTGGGGTGTAACAGCACTCACCCACACTCGCCGTGATACTGGTATCGTGCGCTGCGCTATGTATAATCAGCAGCCGTGGCGTGGATGATCAATCATACCGGGGAGCATGGGTGATGATGATGATAATTCTCGTTTATTGTCCCTACTCTTCCGTGGGATATGTAGACACCTGCACTAGGTACAGAATAAAAAGGAAATCCACCCAACATCTCGCCACGGTGCACAAACACAGTGTAGTCTATAAAGACAAGACTCTTACTCTACGTTGCCATGTGATGATTCTGAGCGAGTCATACAGGGTGGAGCGGATTGGAGATGGAAAATAGTTGGCTGAACTACTCAAAACCTACTTGACCAACTCAGATCTACGCAGAACTACCTGATGGCCTGGCGCTGTGCGAGAACGGACCTGCTGCATAGCAGATGACTCAAACACGAATTCCAGCAGTCAGCCACGCGCAAGTATGAAAATCACGGATTGTATTCGGCAAAGTAAATATAATGATCAATCCTCTCGTTATTAAAATAAAAATAAGACAAACGGACTGCCTTATGTTACAAGCGTAAACCGCATCTCGCCGTCAACATCCACATCTTCGTTCCGTCCATCAAGAATCGTGAGGACTCCGCCCCCTTCTTCCGTGTCTAATAGGACTCCACAATTTATCGCCGTCTGTAAGATACATCAATGTCAGATAAACTGTAGTTGTGCTGAAGTAACGATAACTATGATGGGACCTTCTACATGTTTTTGCCGCCGTGGTGGTGCGAAAATCTACTACCAACCAATTTCGCATTACTTCGTCATAGATCCATCGATGGTACAGCCCCCCGGGCACAAACTGTTGCAGGTGTGCCCCCAAATGATCCCCCATCCCGGCCCCTCTGCAAAAGTCTATTCGTCCAGACTCTGATTCGGCCCACCCAGACGAGATTCGGCCCCTGAAGCCTATGAACTCATGGAGGGTAGCCCGAATGGCGTCTTGGTAGGTCACCTCAGGACCAAGCCGACGAGGATACAGTCCTCGCGTTCTGTACGCCAATCGGCGCAAAGACTGTATATACCACGTTGAATAAAACGTTAATTACCGCCTGTGGGACTGATGCTTGTCAAGACCACGAATCCCCGCACTCTGTCTGGATCACCGACTCTAGATGCCATCAGCAACCACGAACTATCCATCAAGCAGGAACAACATGATTCGCACGCATCAACATCAAGCCCAAGAAACAGTTGTTTCAATCATCTCCCTGACCATCCCCATCAAGCTCGGACTGTTGGTATCCCTCTCAATCGACTGTAGGAGTAGGGGTGCTTCTTTAAGAATACCGCGGGCTTCAGGTCGCTGATCGCAGTTGCTCGTTCCCCCTTCTGTATCGATTGATAGTGCCTATATAATTGTAGTGCAGTATCGCAGCATCCAGCCGTGAGGAGAAGCGGAACGCAGCGAGCCAGCGAGGTCGTGATGTGATGTTGTGATGATGTGACGATGCGATGATGCGAAGCAGCGAGACCGTGAAGATGTGATGATGTGACAATGCGACGATATGCCGATGCGAAGAAGTGTTTCTGTGAATGAAGCCAGCAGGAGGAGGGCGGAGAAGGACGAGGGCGAGGAGGAGGATGATGAGGAAGAAGGAGGATAGAGAAGAAGGACAGCGAAGACGAGAGCCGTAGTGACGGAGAAGGAGGATGGAGGAGAGACAGCCGTGCTCAGCGAGAAGCAGAAGCAGAAGAACAAGGACAAGGACAAACAGCGGCATTCTGTACCCGCTCGCTATATTGCCCGCTCTCACTACACGCCCGCTCCCTCGCGGGAACCATATACCGGCTCGATCACATGCTCCGAGTGACGTCCCGTGGCCGCATTCCGCCACGATGCCGCTTCACTTCGACTTCCACCATGACTCTCCCTTGGACAAATCGCTTAATTCTCTTGTATTAACCGCAGCACCGCAACTACTGTAGAATACGATCCCGCACAACACAACACAACACAGCACTAATTAACACAACGCAAAAAACCCAACCAACCAACAACGCCCGCTCGCCCCATCCTAGTCCATCCGCCTGTTTTATCAAATCAAAATCAACTGCATCAAAATCGAAAGCAAACTCAAAGCCAGGTGTAATAAATAGCAAAAAGAAATGGAAAGACAAAGAAGAAGGCGAAGATGATGAAGGATAAAAAGAAGAAAAAGCAAAGAAAAAGGGGGGGTATCTCTGGTGTTATAGCAAGAAGAAGGAAAGAGGGAACGGAAAGACGGTAGGACGGTAAGTAGGGAAGAAATAGAATAAGAAAGGATAGGAGGGGATATCAGTAACTATAACAGTGAAAAAAGAAGAAAAATAGTTCGAGCGCATCTGGTCGAAGCAGGCGCAAACCCCCTCCCCCACTAAAACATCTCCACCTCCCCCTCCCACCCCTCCAACACCCTCATCGCACCCCTCAACCTCTCCCTGAGCACCTCTCTCCTTTCCTCCATCTCCATCCCCCTCCCATTAATCCCCATATCTCCCCCCCTTCCAGTATCCCCCCCATTATCCCTCGCCCCCTCTGCCCCCTTCCCTCGCCCAACAGCCTCCAACTCACAACACACCCTCCCCAAGGTCTCAATCACGCCCTCAATCAACACCCTATCCTCCCTCCCCACCTTCAGCTCCACCTCCTCCCGTCCCTCGATAACCCCGTTGACGATCATTGTTTGTGAATCGCGGTGGGAGGCGTGGATTGATACTGGCTGGTGGTGGGGGTGGTGTCGCGGGGGTTGGGGGGCGCGCGGGGTGGGAGGAGAGAAAGCGGTGATGGTGTCCGTCGAGTAACGCGACGAGGAGGTGGAGGTTGTTGACATTCTCTGCCGCTGTTGGTGACGCTGCTGGCGGTCATGTGGCGGATATGAAAGTGGGTGCGAGTGAGAACTGCTGGAGCTGGAGAGGTTGTTGTCCGACGATTGGTCGGTGTAGTAGCCATCTACCGTCTCATTCTCGGTTTCCGTCTCTGCCTCCGTTTCAGTGGAGATGCTGTCGCGATACCATGATTGCTCGTTTTTCATCGGCTTTGTCTTCGTTTTCGGGGTGCGGGACGAAAACGACGATGATGCTGATGACGACGATGATGATGGTGATGGTGTTGGTTTCATCAGATGCGGTGTTTGCGGTGCGGAGTGGTAGCTGCTATGCTGGTCATCTAGTCCCCGTGACCTCGACGACAGCGATGATGATGATGACGAAGACGACGCCGACTTCACCGGGGGCGGCCTTAACGGGTGAGTCCCCAGTATCGCTGTCCCGGGCGACGACACCCCCGAGGACGTTGTCGTCGCGGGCGACGGGTTATCACGGATGGTGTCAGCTGAGTTGCTTCTCGATATAGCGGCGAATCTCGGGCTGAGGGATTCCGTTGCGGTGGCATACGAGGATATCGAATTTTGCGAGCTCGCGCGTTCGAGGTGTTGTTGCTGGATTGTTGCAGTGGAGGTAGAGGAGGAGCTGGAGAGCGTGCGGCGGTGGTGGACGAAGCTTGTGCCGATCAGGAGCGCGTCGTAGGAGAAGGCGTCGTAGCGGTCTTCATGGCGTTCCGAGAAGGGAGAGGTGACGAGGTCGTCGCGGGGTTTTGGTGTCCCTGAGGAGCGGGAGGAGGAGCGGGATGCTTGGGAGAAGCGGTGGTGGAAGGAGTCACGGTGGTGGTGGTGGTGGTGGTGGTGGGAGGGTATCATGTCGTCCCATTCGTTGGTGGTGTTGATATCGAGGACCCTACTTTCACGGATTTCTTCGAGACTCGGGGTGCTGTAGAAGCCGTTGCTCGAGTGGTTGGAGCGGAGGGAGGATACGCTGGTTCGTCGACGGACATTATCTCTTTCTCGGTCTCTCTGTGCCTGCTCCTGTAGTGACGAGATCTTGCCCCGGAGATCCTTCATCTGGTCTCTCAACGACCTCATCTGCTGAGCACTTCTACTGCGTGCCGCCGACCCATTATCATTCTCCTCCCTCATCCCCTGCAACGTCCTCGCACCCGCCGACTCCGACCTCACAACCGCACTCTCACTCGCGGTCCTCATATGCTCTCTCAGCCCCCCAAACCCCCCCACTGGCGTCTGCTCCATCCTCCTCCACTTCTCCCCCGCAGGTACCGGAAACTGCCCCAACACATCCTCCATCTCGAGCACACTCGCAATACTCGCCATCTCATTCGTCGGCGTCTCCTTCCCCAACACCGGTATCGTTGGCGACAAGCTCGGGCTCAAAATAATACTATTCCTCGCTCTCGAAATATTCTGCCCACAGCGATCCAGCCTCCTCTTCGCACTCGCCAGGATGCGTTCCGCACGACGACTCAAGTCCTGAGATTCCCGGGCTCCTCCATTGCCACCCCCGCCCCCTTCATCGGCGTCGTAGTCCCCAAACACACTATCCTCATACACGGACTCGGCGCCATACAGCGAGAGCGCATCGATATCGCGATCCAGACCGTCATCATCCTCATCACCATCATCATCATCATCACCGATACTGTCGAAACCGAAGCCATCAATCTCGATGGTGCCGTCGGACATGAAGGAGGCGACGGAGACGCTGCGGAGCGTGGGGGAGGGGATGCGGGTTCGCGGTTGCGGTTGCGGTTGCGGTTGCGGTTTTCTGGCTGTTGCTGGGACGGGGGGTGCTCGTGTGGGCTCCAGGTTCGGGGACAGCTCGGCGATGTCAGGGAGAATCGTGGGCGCGCGGGTAGTCGACAGGTTGCGCGAGCGCGCGTGGGTGTAGGCCATTGCGGGGGGGGGGGGACGCAATTCTGGGAGGGGATGAAGCGGAAACGGAGGCCGACGAGGCCTGGAGGGTGTGCGGTGTGTGGTGGAGGAGAAGTTTGCGGTGGTGGTGGTTGGAGAAGCAGCGGGAAGGAGACAACACCAGGAATGGCGACAATCGCTGGAAGTGTCAAGTGAAGCGAGCGGTGGTGGTTGGTTGGTTCGGTTGGTTGGTTCGGTTGGTTGGTTCACGTTGTTGGTCAGGGACAACAACCAGGACAACGATTGATTACCACAACCACACACACGCGCCGGGCACCACTCACGCTGTGAAGCCGAGGGGGGTGATGAGGGGGTGTCCCCAACTATAGAGTGGAAGGGGTCATACTCTACCCTTCCTTCATGAAAGGGCGGTTGGACACGGGTCAATCTCAACCCAGAGCGTGTTCATCTATATCCCAACCAACTCCCTGTGAAGCTGCTCCTTCCCTCACGCGACGCGTCTGGCTTGCATGCTGTATGAGCAACGTTACCACTGGTTCCTGTGCCTGTACCTGTGCCTGTACCTGTGCCTGTACCTGTGCCTGTACCTGTGCCTGTACCTGTGCCTGTACCTGTGCCTGTGCCTGTTCCTGAGTCTCAGCTTCGGATCGGAACCCATGTGGGCAAGCAGCAAGGGGAAACCTTGTCGCCTCGCCAAAAAGTTGCAGGCGAAATCACGATGTTCTTCGCTCGTTCGGGGGGTTTGCAGGCTGGTGCTCCAGTGGTGCTATAAAAGGAAGGAGGAGACGCTAACCATGTTTGGTAAGGCAGTTATTTCTGTACTAGAGTACCATATGTCTATTGGGTGGGTGGATGGAGGAAATGATTTAATCGCCAATCATACCATCAAGGGATACGACAACCGCTTCACTCGGATTTTAACCCAACCGTAAACACCAACCCAGAGGCGGCAATAACGATATCCGGTGCGTGTACTCCTTATAGTACTCCTCCCCCCTCGCAACGACCATCAACTGAGTCTGGCAATAACGATGCCACCATATCACCACATCTCAAAGAACAGCAATAACCCTGAATATACATCACCAATAATACCGGTAATACCACTCCTGAAATGCAAAAAACCGACATTGACACAGCCCGAGTACTATACTTCAAAGTCGACAAACCCTCAGCACCCAGCTTCTAAGGAGTTTAGCCGCACATCAACTCACCATCATCACCATCACCATCACCCCCCGAGGAAGTCAATAACTAACGACGAAAACAAGGAGTTAATTCAATTCAAGTTCCATTTCCAGCCCTCCTCCTCTTCACCTAATCCCTAATCCATAATCCCTATCCCTAATCTTAATCCCTAATCCCAGTACCTACTACAACTACAACAACAACAACTACCAACACCACCAACCGTTACTACTGCGAATATCGATACACTATCCATACACTACATATCAACCGATCAACCGATCAAAACTGTACAGCCCCTACTCCAACTCCAATCCAACTCCAATGCCAATGCCAAACCCAAACCCAAACCCAAACCCAAACCCAAACCCAAACCCAATCCCAATCCCAATCCCAGACCCAAACTCCCAATCCCAAAACTCCATAACACCTCAACGCCGAACTCTTATTCCGGCCTTCTTCCACCCTCCCCTCTTCTCTACAATCACCCAATCCCCACCTCCCCTCCATTTTCAGCCCTCTAATTCTCCACCCCTGGATACGTGGGCCTGGGCGCGGGCCTCTCCGGCCTGGGCACATTCGTCACATCCCCCAATGGGGTCCCATCCCTCCTCCCCAAGCTCTCCAAGCTCTCCACTCTCCCCCTCTTCATCTTCCTCCCCGCCGCCGTCCCCCCCGCCGGCCTTACCGGCCTCGGAATATTCGTTATATCCTCCAACACCGGCGTCCTCTTCTGCAACTCCTTTCCGCGCCCGCCAGCCCTCTTCTTATCACACTTCCCGCCACGACAACATCCTCCCGGACACCCAGCTTCGGGGGAGCGTTTGTTGAGGGTCGATTTCCCCTTGCGGCCCTTCTTGGAGCATCCACCGCCGCGGCAGCAGCCACCGGGACACTGCGCTTCTGGCTCTGGGCCCGGGTTCGCGTGACGGGGTTGGATGGATTTTCCCTTTCCGCGACATTTGCCTTTGCGGCCGCAGCAGCCACCGGGGCATTGCGGTTCAGCTTCAGGTTTGGGCTCGGGCGAGGGGGAGCGTTTGTTGAGGGTCGATTTTCCTTTGCGGCCTTTCTTGGAGCATCCGCCACCGCGACAGCAGCCTCCGGGGCATTGCGCTTCGGGGTTGGCGGATCTTTTGTGGACTTCGCCGTAGATCGGGGGCGGGTTAGGATTAACTGGTTTTGGGCGATTGGTGATGTCTTTGAGGGTCCGCTTCTGGTGGGCCGTAGTAGTAGCGGCCGTCACCTGCGGCTGCGGGGGAGCCGGGCGAGGAGGACGGGGGATGTTGGTGATATCCTCGAGAGCACGTTTGGAGAGGTCTCGTTTTCCGACGTGGATATCCCGTGGGAGCGGGCTACGGCCGCCGCAGAAGTCTTGCTGCTGTTTGGAGGGCTTTTTGGCGCGGCCCGGGGGGAGGTATTTGTGGCTGTTTTCTTTGGGGGGTTTGGGGAAGGGAGATTTGGGGGTGCGTTTCTCCAGGACTGTGTCGGAGGAGCTGGTGGTGGTGGAGAGGGATTTGCGTTTGTTGACTTTACCGGGGCGAACGTTTTTGCCTGCGCCGTTGCGCTTCTCGCCGAAGCCTTCGTGCGCTTTGCTGCCATTCACTTTGTCGCCGCCGAACTTGCGGGCGTCACGCTTCTGGAGAGAAGAATCTTCAAGAGCGATGGTGGCAGGGGCCGGAGAGAAGGGCGAGGAGACTGAAAGAGTGTTCTCTGCAATGTCGACAGAAGATGGGAGCGCGAGTGCGGCCGCCAAAAACGGGAGGATAAGGAGCGAACGCATATTGAAAAAATATATTATGCCAAAAAAAAAAAAAAAATGGTGGAGTTAGCAATAGCTAATTACTTAGACTCCCTGATTTGAAGGACGTGGGAGGATGAGGAGGAGGAGAATAATGCGTGTTCTGAACCAGGACGGGGTCTATTTTTTATACCGGCCCCGAACTTCAGAGCACCCACCATCTCTTTCCTTTACCCCACACAACAACTTCCCTATCATTAGCTTCGCTTGCCTGTCCGTACGTCCGTGTGTGCGAGCTCCAGAACGCCCAAAACAAGCGTTCGGATTTTCGCTCCCCGCCGCATCTGGGGCAAGTTAGCTTCCACTATCCCATTCCGCGAGTTTTCGCCGTTTCCAACACGCTCGTCGCCAACTCTCAAAGCGGTTTTGTTGAAAGCATTTTGATCCCCATGACGAGCTCGGGAGTCAAACGATCGAGCAATCGACGATTCGGCAGGGAGGCGTTATGTCGTGGTGACTTGTCGTGCTGAACGGTACTTGAGTGAAGGCCTGCTAAATCTCGATTCAATCGCGATAAAGATGGATCCGTCGTCATGCGCTGTAATAGCAATTGAGGAGCCTCGAGACGTCAAGCAGGACGTTGAGAAGTGCCGCTGCAAAGTTGGGGAAACGTCCGCGAGCGTCTTACCCGCCCGGGATGATGGAATGGCGACGGAGGTGAAAATGCCGGGGCATGGGAGCTTGGGCCAGGTGGGGTGGGGGGTTGGTGCTGAAATTGAGTTTGCCATGTCGGCTGGGAGGGAGATGTGTGGGGTCGGGACGGTCGGTGCGGGGATTTGGGAGGGTCAGGAACCTCAGATGGAACCTGGGGGAGGAAAGGTTGAGGGAAAGCGATGGAGGCGCAGTTGAACCTTGGGGGCGAGACCAAGCAGTAGTTGAGGAGTTGAGAAGAGCGGTGGATGTGAGAGCGAGGCATGATGATAGAGGAAACCTGTTGATGCCGACCCATCTGGGCACTCAAGAGGCGCGGAGCTCACAAGAATCATACAGGGCTATACCAGGGGCTCCCCAAACTCTATTACTGTTTCACGAATCTTCAAGTCCGTAACGATACTCGCAAGTTAATTAATCCATCTTTACAGTGGCCACCCATACATCCCCCATCCTCCAATCATAAACAAATAAAACCAATCAACACTTTCTCACTGAACACTGTCCCTCATACACCATAACCTCCTCAGTGTACACTTTCATATCGCATTTCCAGCCATCTCTAATACCTCTCCCCTTCCTTGCCCGACTTTGATCCCTCCTCATTCTCCCTCCACTCATTTTTCCTCCTCCTCTCCTCCTCCCCCTCTCCCTCCCCCACCTCAATTCTCACCTCCCCCGCCCCCCCATCTCCCTCCCTCCCACCCGCACCCACATTTCTCACATTCCCCACCCTCCCATCCCCCAACCCTAACTCCCACACCGGCGTCTCACCCCTAAAATACCCCCCCACCATCACCTCTCCCCTCCGCAGGTTTCGGTCCTCACAATCCACAACATCAATCTTTGTGAACTCACACTCCTTCGCGCAGTTGAGGCGGTTGCGGTTCGACAGATAACAGCTGTCCGGGAAAGATTGGATGAAGAGCTGGGGGGTGAGGGCGAGGCAGTGCGTGAGGCAGGTGTGGCGAAGAGTGGAGAGACAGTCTGGTGCGGGAGAGGGGGGGTTGATGGCGGTGGTGGTGGTGTCGTTGGAGGAGGGGAGGTAGGGTCGCTGGGGGGTTGCGGTGGTGATGGTGGTGACGGTGAGGGTTACGGCAATGAGGAGGAGGGAAGTGAGGCGAGACATTGCGGCTGGGTTCGAGTTCGTGGTTGATGAGTTGAATTGGTGGTGGTTCTGGACAAACGGTGCTGTTGCTGCTGTGGGTGAAGCCCTTCAATGGGGGATTTCCTTCTCGATGAGCATTGACCTTTCGCGGTCACTCGTGTTATCTGCTTCGTTTCCGTGGTGAGCATGGCCGAGGAGAGCAGGTGAGCGAAATCATCATGTGGTTGGCCATTGCGGCAGCTTTGACAGTGGAAATCAAGGCATTGTGGAACCGAGAGACCACAAGGTAGAGGCGTGGGGTGGGTTCAACGTGGATGCGTTCAATGCATCGAGATGCAAGTTAAGCTTGAATTTAAGCTTAAACTTAATAATAGAATCGAGAGTGGTACCCGAGTTCGATTAACTTTAATCTTGGGAGCTACTGAGGAGGCCATAACTGATGCGGATAGCCTCAAACTTCCTATCGGAAAGCGGGATGTCGTCGCCTGATGGGCCGGGCTCACCGGGGGAGGAAACTCACATGACGCCCAATTTACACATCGGCCACTCTTACTACAACTGACTGACCCATAAAAACAAAAGGCTCAGAAGAATTTCGATAGAGTCTGGGAAGCAAAAAGGATTGGACACACTGGGAATTGAACCCAGGACCTCATCCATGCTAAGGATGCGTGATACCCCTACACCATGCGCCCTGATCACATGTTAGTCTGTGCGGAATATGAATAATTGGAGCTTTAAAATTACGGATGGCTGGGAGGAGGAAAGGAATTGATGGGTAGCGGTGTGAGGTTACAGTATGGACGGAGTTATTTTGAGTTTGAGACGTGAGAGAGGTGATAGATGATGCTTGGGAGTTGCTCCAAACCGTGATGAGGAGAACAAACGCAAGCATCCAGGATATGCTCACCTGGATGGCATAATTGACAAGCGACGGTATGTAGTCGTAGTTGCAGATGTAGACGATGGGAAGAGTCTCATTTACAACCTAATAATCCCCTTCGACGTGATACCAGCACAGGTAGTTGCTTAGAGTACATCTATCGTGGTTCCTCAGAGTCGTTGAAGGGCGAAGATCCAACCTCGACAGCACAATGCATGCCTTTTGCTGGTGTAGTGGAACGGGTGTCCCTCCAACAAGTGTTTCAGTAGAGTATCCTGAAAAATAGATAAGAGTTTGACGACTAACATTAGCATTCAGGGCATCCAAATTTGTCCCCAATCCAGTGCGCGGGTTTGGGGAGCACCATTGATGTTCACCGACAGCGTCAGAAGGAGCCCATGGTGATAGATAGGCTGCAACGGTTTTGACTCTCGAGATGTCCGGCAGCAGCACCCACCCACGTGCCACACCTTGGGTCGTGCTCAAAGCTTAAACCGACGCCATGGTCCTCATCATTCGATCACTTACTCAAAAAATCACTCCTTGAAGTCTCAGACCCGACCCCAGCAAAAGGATTGGACACACTGGGAATTGAACCCAGGACCTCATCCATGCTAAGGATGCGTGATACCCCTACACCATGCGCCCGTTTCATGTGATCATGTCGAAAGCGTGATAGGTGAAACTTCGAAAAAAGGATGGTGTAGATCGGTAGAAGTAGGATGCTAGGCGAGGAGTTAACTGTTGGGGCGATGGTGGTGGAGATATTGTTGGAGAGGGGGCTTGGATACAATATGTACAACAACTTCCATCTGCATCGCCATTTCCACAGGGCAACGATTCCTCATCGTAACCGCCCCCGTCTCATCGACTTCCCAGTTCCTGGGTATCTCATCTCCTCCTCTTCTCTTCCATCGCCTCCCGCCACCCGGTCTTCTTCTTCTTCATCACGCCTCCTTCCTTTTCTCCAACTCCAGCACAAACTTCCAACACTCTTCGGGGACCTCACTCACACTCAACCTCCCCATTTTCAACAACGGCATCGTGCTTAGCTCCTTATCGTTATACTGCTTCAACTCCTGCAACCCGATCTGCCGCGCGAGATTCCGGCGGAAGGCGACGTGGACGAGGTCCCATTTCGGCGTGGAGCGGTTGGATGCGGGATCGTAGTAGGGGGCGGCGGGGTCGAAGGCTGTTTCTATGGGAGTGTCAGTGAAGGGTACGAAGGGGATAGAGGGAGCAAATGGGACGGGGGCAAGGGAGGGAGATAAACCATCGACGGATGCTTCCTGGACAATTTCCATGATGCCGACGATTCCGGGGGCTTTGCAGTTGGAATGGTAGAAAAACGCGAGATCGCCTTTCTTCATTGCGCGGAGGTTGTTACGGGCTGCGTAGTTCCTTACTGTTGTGGTCACCGCCTCGTTAGTATTCATCCGAATACCACATGATTTCCTCTTCTGCTCTCAAGGGAGCAAGAGAAACACCAACCTCCATCCCACGGCGCCGGTTCCTTCATAGCCGCCAAATCATCGATCGAGAACTTCACATCCACGCCCTTCTCGATCCTCGACTCCGGCTCAGCTTTTAATAACCAGAACCGTGTGCCGCCCTTACGGTCGTCTGGTACCTCTGTCTTGGGTGTTGCGATCTTTGCTTTTTTGCCCGCCCTCTTCGGTGGCGGTGTTGAGGGTGCGGGTTTCGATCCTGTCGGCGAAGCTTTTGCTGACTTTTTTGATGTTTCATCCTCTGCTTTGTTCGCCTTTGTCTCATTGGCTTTCCCCTTTTTCTTCAGGCCAGCATCTTTCTTCTCCTCCTCCTCTTTCTCCTCCGCCACCGTTTGTTTTACTGCCCCTTTTCTCCCTCTCCCGGAACTTTTACTCACCACCGCAGCAGCTGCGGTAGCAGATTCAGAGTTAGCCAGCTTCGTTCTCGCAGATCTCCGTAGCGGCTTCGGCGGTTCTTCGGCGTCATCGCGCCTCCGTTTCGGCGGCATTGTAGTAAAGAGTGCCGCGTGTACTGGCGGAGGGAGGGTTGGTGGATCGATTGGGGTCGGGAAGTGCAGGGGAAGGAACTTCGATTGTCGGCGGGAAAGGGAATGGACGCGTGGAGTCGTGTTGCAGGCCGTGGAGGATCTGCACGCGGGGCAGGTGACGCTGGCCCTACCCGCCATGGTGCAGATACCCTTGTGGGTCAGATCTCTCAACACTCAGAAGATGAGCCTCATGAAACTATTGAAGCTTTTCATCAGACCACAAAGTGTATTTATTGCCTGCGTCAACCAAGACCAAAAGAGACGATACAGACCAATAAAGGTGTAAAACAAACTGTGCTACAAGTACCCCATCCGATCCAACAAACCTAAGTAACAATCAAATGCAATCCTAGTGATATGGTAAAAATCCCGTGCCTCAATGATGCTCCCCAACTCGAAAAATATCGTAAATCATAATCATCGTGAGATTTAAGCCCAACGAACCCTCGGGACTCTCCACTCAAAAGAACAGCCCCTGATGGTACCTTTCAGTCCCTATTCTCCTTCATTCTGCTGCTCTTTGACCTCCGTGACTCCTTCTGAATCTGATCGACTTCTGCTACAAGCAAGCAAACAGCCACCCAAGCCCAACTCTGCATCTCGTTCTTCATATCATGTCCGGCATCTGGTAGTGATATAAAGAGCGCCGCCATGGCCTTTGACACAGTCTCTTCGCGATCCTTTCCGCGCATCCAGCCTATGGTATGGCTTACGAGCCAGTTGTAATCGCTGCGAAGTAGCTGGGTCATTTCAAAGTTCCGACGAGCAAATGCGGTCTTGCCGAGGATGGTGCCCATAAAAACTTCGATTTCTGTGAGGCTGGATTTCCAGGGAGTCTCTGAGCGGTCGATCATGATGGCTTCCATGTTGAAACAGTACCTACGGGCGCGTATTAGATTTTGCATTTGACAAGATGCGAGAACACTCACTCTAAACGCTGTTGAAGGGCCTCATCGATGTAGTCGTGCCAGTCGGCATAGCCACGGGTATGATCCACCATATAGTCCCATATCTCCGTGAGGATTTCTTCACGACTGCTTCTCTCTGTGATGGAGAGGTTGTCCTTGATTTGACTCAGGAACCTCTCCTCGTTGATAGCGCGATATAACTTGCCGAGCACTTTTTGGGACTCATACCAGACCTGAGGTGTGCCAATGTCATCATTATCCTCTTCCGGATCTACATCCAACGCGTTGAGAGCGAAACGGACATCGTTCTTCGACACAATCGCCCTTGGACCGGGTGCTAAAAAGTCGGGTTTCGCGGCCGGAATGTCGGGTCTGGGAAGTTCCAGCAGTTCTACCTATAGACTTGGTTAACACGGTGTTTAATAAGGCGTTCAACTATAGAGACGTACTTTAATACCCGTTTTGGGGAAGTCTACAGCCGTTGACGCCATTCCAGCAAGTTTGATACATCGCTCGTCGTGAATACCATGGCGGCTTTGGTCAGAAATAACCAAATGCCGGTTGGCAATCAACCCCAGGATATTGTTCTGCATGAAGTCGACAAAAAATTCTCCAACATCTTTAAGTGTAACGGGGTGGTCCAAAGGGATAGCTTGTTTTGATTCATATTCAGCTGATGGTAAGTTGTTCCCAATATCAAAGCGCGGATCCCAGACGATATTATACAGATCACTAGAATATGTCAGCAAGAATCGCGTCAAAACGACGGCCTTAACGTACCCATCAAGATCACCGCCAGAGAGCATCGAGGGAAGAGGCCTGTCGCCCATTTGGGAGAATGCCACACAGTTTTTGAGCATCTTGAGAGGTGAATTGAGTGGGACATCTACAGCCTCGACCATCTGAACATCACCCGGATGGTACTGGGGTGACCTCGTGATGAGGACACGACCTTTGACGGAGACCCATTCTCCTTCCTCCGTAACATATGATGCGTATATCTGGCCTTCACGCAAGGTACAGGTTTCATCCAGTACACCCATCAACGTCACCCCCTTTTCGACTGGAATGCGTCCTTTGTATTTTATGCTTCGAAGAGCAGCCGCAAGAGCAAGTTGTAATCCTTGTTTCAAAAATGGGTCGTTCCAGAAATAAATATTTATATTCTGCAGTACGTCGATGACCCATGGAAGCTTCAGGACAGGCGCCGAGACGTTTTGCCGTTTGAAAAAGTTCGCCGCATGAGCAGGGGACCGCGAAGATATCATCAGCTTGTCGACGGCGATCTTCTGGAGGGTGATAAAGGTTCGATCGGACACCTAAATCCATTAGCGTCTTCAAGGTCAACGATGACGGAGTACACACATTCCGATCTTCCAATACTTTGATCATTGGGCGGTTGAGGCAGAGAGCGCCCTTTCTGGCCCAATTACAAATCTCTATATTTCTATCCGATGAACCTCTGAATTTGACCATCGAATTCCGTAAGCATAGTTGGTCACCCTGAAGATAGGGATCTAAAGCTATCTGAAGGAAATCAGCGTCGAGAGGAGCGACCCACGGGGCGAATTTAATACTTACAACACCTTTAGCTCCGGCATATCGAATCTGAAAAACGGTTGGCTTATCTCGGGACATCTCTGCTGATTGGGCCCAGATGCGTTGGACCATCTGTAACGACACTTTCCCAATACCGTCGCTAAAGTTCCTGTTCACCCCTTTACAATCCACGCGTTCAATGTCGTTGATATCCTTCTCCTCATCAAACCCAACCTGAATGGAACTCGTTGTGTCGCTGAAGGCCTGGCCCACACGGGCGGCAAACCTCCCAGGGATTCTGATATGCTCAAACTCCCCAAGCTCTTGTATCAGTGATTGAGGTGTCATCCACCTCCCATCGAAGACGAAATCCGCCATGAACCAGCAGGTTGTGGATTTAAGCGAAGAGCTGGAAAAGCCGAGAAACCGAAACTGACGTCCCGCAATGACAAGAGGAGATAAAATCCGTTGTTTGAATAGTTCGATAATGACAGACGCGTCCACACCTCTCTCCTGTTGGAACGATTCGGCGTCTTCTTCGCCGAACGTGACACGCATGAAGTGATCCTATGGTAAATTAGCGAATACATGAATTAAACGTTTCTGACTTTCCTTACTTGAAAATCACGATACTTCCGAAGCACCCGATTCAGAGATTCGAACGACGGCCCGAACGAATACACACCTTCAACATCAGACTATGTTACATAACTCAGATGATGGCCTCTTACCTGCTGGAGTGATAGTTGTGCGGTACACCAGAGCCTCCTTTTCTTTCTGTTGTGCTCGCCGTGCTCGCCATTCTGGAGTTGCAGTTGCTTGAAGCTCAGACAGCTTCTTATCCAGGAACCCGATCAGACTTTCCTGTGAGTTTATATCCGACGCCTCATTGAGCGGATCGTGAGGGCCGATCTCTCTCGAAAATTGTTTCAACGCCAAAGATGCAAGTTCAGCCCCAGCCTTTTGTATATGGCGCCGAATTGTTGGTAGGAGTCGACTAATGCTATCCGGAGGTAACGTTCCGTTTGCAAATAACGCGTGCAACTGGTATGCCACGGGGAAAGGATAAATATGTGAATTTTGCAGTTCCCCCACAAGCGTCTGAAATGCCTGCACGAAGCTGATTCTTGCTGCCACAGTTTGGACATTGTGGGGTTCAATCGGGGAGATCCCAGCTTTTCCACCCAGCGAAAGCAGTCGACTATTGTCCTCGGGGTAGGTAAGGATAACTCGATAAACAAGCGAGAAACCAGAATATGCTTGGTGTTCGTCGTCAACACCTGGTACCCGCTGCCGGAGGTCGTTTTGTGAACGCAAATATATGTCTAATTTTGTGGGGGTGTGGCGGTAAATTCTTGGGGCCTCATACAAAGAAAGAAAAACTTCCTCTTGTTTATCCGTGACGATGCGGTTGATTGTATACCCATGGATCAATAGGGTATGCTTTTTGCTGCTGTCGAGATTTAAACCATCATATTGAGCATCAAGCACAATTGCGACGTTGTTTGGTCGGAATTGGAGTGTGCCCGCTCGTTCTCCACTCGACCATCGGGGTATGAACTCGGTAACCCCACCATCAGGATCTGGGTTCCAAATACCACACTCCACCTGGCTGATAGCGAATATTTTATCAGCTCGCTTCACCACTTTAATGTGTTGGCGCTTGCGTTCTTCGCGCCTTTCAAATTCTTGATTCTGTCGTTGAATCAAGCCCTGAAGGAAATGATCGTTTTTGGGCTCTCTCCGGCCTGGACGAATGGTGAGAGCCATTCCGTTGATGAAAAGCGGCTTATGTCTTACGCCATTGCGCTGAAAGCCTGGCGGAAGATCACCATGCTTCGTGAGAAGCTTCAGCCCCAGCTCCGCACTAGGAATTGTGACAAACGCATGTCGGCGAGAACCGTGACGACCACCCTGAATTCTGACATTAAAGGCAAAGATACCAACATCGTTAAAAGAGTACTTCAGCTGCTTGTGCAACCCTGGCTGGCCTAAACCGTGAGGTATAGGTTGGATAAAGATCTCCATGATTGGAGCCCGGGAAGATACGTGGCTGCGAGTTTGGTCCCAGGAGTCGGCGTAGGACAGTGAATTTGGAGCGCACTAGAAAGGTTCGTCAAGGATGCTGTCTATGCGTTAGTATGATAAAACCGTAGTGAAAATGAACTTACTGTCAGTATATTGATGGGACGGCCAAGTATGAGGAAGATAGAGACCGTGTTTGGGAAGTGGAGTCGCAGAAATATGTAGAATGTGGATCGTAGTTATAACTTAGCTCAAGAGATGGTGGTCGAAATGGTGGAAGGTTCGGAAGATGATAGAATGACAATATGCCAAACGTGTCGGTGACGCCGATGAGGTGGTGAATGTGTCGGAAATGAGTTTGCTAGGCCGCTGAAAGTGCCCATCATGCGCGGGGAAGGGCAGGTCATGGCGGGGCATGTGCTGAGGAAAAACTGCGCACGAAACATGCGCAGTTCGCAGCAAGCTTCTTCTTCCCACGTCTTTTATCATCTTCTGCCATGTTCATCCATCTTCGTTCCGCTACCAGTCTTGCACTTGCCCAGGTAATAATGCGCTCGATAACAATCCCGCGGTGACACCCACCACAACCTTTGGTATGGTCCCTTTCAGAGCGAGCGACTCGGAGTACATCGGACGATCTGAAGCCAGTCACTCTTTATCGTCTTCCATAACACATTGCTTCGCGAGTGGGATCCAACTCATTGAATTCGAGAAAGAGGACTTCTCCTCCAAAATGACGAAAAGTACGCGGACGGTTTCTACACTCTCAATGATTTCCTGATTTCGAATCTTCAATATTCTATGTAAACGATACAGCTGCTGCTGGCACCGCCTACGCTTCGATTAGACGTGCTCTCTCCCTATTTCACGGATGATTACTCAGTGTCACGACGCTTACAATATCTTTGCTGGACGCCGAGAAGTTGGGAATAACGTATCACAGTATGTTTTTATCAAACTTTTGAGCTCCGTCAGCCAGACACAACAATGAAACCCTGGTGGAGTGGAGCACCTCTTGGGGCCACCATACCACTGAGTACAAGTTACCCTGCTCCGCCATGCTACATGGCGAAATGTTGGACGAATTGGCCAACACTCCAACGCAACGGAGGGGGCAAGGCGAGTGAAAGCGCAGCATAAGGTTTAGAAGAAGAAGAAGAAGGGTTTACATGCAATTTCTTTGTCAGCCTGTCGTTGGAAAAGGCATCAGCGAAAGAACGAAAATTACGTGTCGCACGTGGAGCAGCAAATGGAAGTAACTTTCTGATTCTTTCTCCAGCAATTATATTCCAAATCCATGCAATTGGAGACGAATCTGAAGACTTCCTCGATGAGCTTGAAGAAGAAACCCGCGATATCATCTTCTGCCGCCTCGGTGTGTCATCAACGCTATTGGTCTGTCAAGCAGAGCTGACTATGGTCACAGAACCGCTTAAAAATGTGGATGACAGCGATGGAACGCAGTCTGAGCGAAGACTGATGATTAGCCGTAAACCAACGTGTCTTAACCCCATGGCGTAAAGCTAACTGGAATCAGCTTTTGGGTTACATGAGTGAGCTTGTGGAGAAGGAGTTCGACATCTCACTCCCAGATGTAGCCGTAGCGGCTAGTCAGCTACGTAGGCCTCGCGGATGATCCACATCTTAGCAATGATGGTGGAGATGGTGTGATCCTGCGGCTGGAATGGGTGGATGGCGAGAGAGCGGTGGCTCTGACAGTTCTATATTCGGTTGATCTTAGTTTCGGGGATTTTCTAGGCGCAAAACCAGAACTGATTTGTATGGTCGGACTCAGAGTCTTGCATTCCCGCTCGACCGCCTCCTTTCTTCCAGCACTCTCTCTCTTTGTTCTTCTCCTCTTCTCCTCTTCTCTTTATACAAAATTCCATTGATACCTCTCCTTCCTCACTCCGACTCTCACCATCTCACACTCCACCAACCGCTCTCAACACTCCCACCACCCCCGACTCGCAGTACCGGTATAACCACATATCAACACCCCATATTCAACTTTCCTACCCCCTACTCTCACGCCCGCACCATCACCATCACCATCATCATCACCACCAGTATCTTCCGAGTCGAATTAACCTCCCTCCCTTTATCGTACACCTCTACTCTCAGTATCTTGCTCTTGAATCAATTTTACCGGAATGGGGGGATGCTGGGCTGGTGGCGTAGGGGGCTCGAGGGCTCGGAGGCTGGGAGGGGGGGGATTAGAAGGTGCTGGGTTTTACGGCCCACTGGAGCAACGCGCGATATGGGGTCCTAGAGCACACGCACTCGTACATGGCGGCTGGATTACCGGACGATAGATATTACTGGTGAAGAATGAATGAAGGAATCGATGAATGGATGACTGGATGCATGATGGATAGTGTTGACATCGTCTCGCCCCACCTTCCTCTTCTTATTTTTCTTCTGTACGAGTACTTCTTGCCTTCTGTGTTTTCTTTTGTGCATTACAATACTGTGGTGGGTGCTTTGGTTCAATTGCGGTTTGGTTTTTTGGTTGTTTTTTTTTCGTGGTTTCGTGGTTTCTGCCCTTAATGGATGGATGGATGGATGGATGACTACTGAATACAGCTACCTAGTACAACTACTGAATACTGAACACGGACTAACGCTACAGACTACAGACTGGACTCTACGAAATACAGACTGGGTAAGGAAGCTGGGTTGATAGACCGTGACAGCGTGTTTACTCCAGCTTCTTTTCTTCTTCGCTGGGGTGGGTGGGGTCTTCGTCGGCTGTTGAGGATGAGGTGAGTTAGTTTTCAATTATCAAAACTCATTTAGCCCGACACTTGCCATGTCCTCGGCGCCCTCAATGTGTCTCCCATCATGTCGATCTCCACATCTAGATTATAGCAAAGTCGAATCCTCCCCAAAATATAAATAGAAACAACCATTACTCACCCGTCAAAATACCCTTCTTAATAACCTCCTCCGGCGCGGGGCGATGCGCGAGCTTCCCCTTCAAACTATCTTCAAGCATACTCCTCTCGAGCTCCTTCTGGTGCGCCAGCAGGGCCGGGGAAACGTGGTGGCTGTTTTCGGGGAGAATGTGGCGCGCCTCAAGTTCTTCTATTGTCGGCCTGCGGGCGAGATGCTTTCGGAGCTGGTCCGCGGTCATGGCTTTTTCGAGCTCTGTTTGGGAGGTCGTGTATCAGTTTATCAGGGCGTGGGATTGGGGATGGTGGAGGCGACCGGTATTTACGCACCATGTTGCTTTTGGAGGATCTTGGCAGAACCATGTTGCAGGATGTGACGCTCTTCGAGGTCTTTGGCCTCCGGGCGGTGGGCGAGAGCTGTTTTGCGCGGAGGTTAGCATGTGTGATGTGTGAGGTTAATGTTGAGATGGGAGTGGTGATGTTTGATGCGGCTGCCAAGGTGACGTGAGATGTTTGGGGAGCTCCGCTCGCTTGGGAGCTCAAGCTCCCCTGAGCTGTGAGCTCGCGTAGACCCCAACGCATCAGGGCATCAAATCATCAACAATGACTTGCTGGGGAATCGAAGGAGTACTGTACCGTGCTCGAGCGACTTTCGGCGCGCGGCCAGGCTCTGCGATGCGAGGCGGTCGGTCGTGGCGACGTTTTCTTGGGAGGGTTCAGGGACGCTGGGGTTGGACATTGCTGAGGTTGTTGTCGGGGGGGGGATTGAAGAAGATGGGTTTGATGGGATGGGATGGACGGAATGCGGATTGATGTTAGGTGGCTATGGTGATGATGGGTATAAAGCAGGTGGCGGAGAGAGGGAGGAGGAGGAGGTTCGTGGTGACCTCACCAGCTGGTCCGCGTGGCAGCGGGGAATCCCTGCAGGAGCCAGGCAACCGCACACGGGGCGTCACTCGTGTCAGGAGAGTTGGTCTGGTGGGCTCGAGATGGCTCCAGGGCATGTTTACTCGTGAACTCAATGAACTGGTGATGATTTTCTCAAACAAATCACAGCTGTCGTCATGTTTGACAAAAGCACAACCTCATCGGCTTAATATCCTCTCCTCACGTGACTTCCCGACATAGCGTGTCATCTGCACACCTCGACGCGACTCCCCAACGGTCCAACCGCATTAACGCCTCACTCGTCCTGAACCACCCCGCCCAGACGAAACCCCCTCCGCAACACCGCCCCCTGTCGCCGCGACAATGTGGATTTTCTCATGCGGCGACCCTGAGAAGAGGATATGGCTCCGACCCGGCGAGCGCTACGTCTTTGGGCGTGTGAGACCGTCAAACACTGACCGTCCTGGTGAGTGGCGCTGTGATACTACAACAGTGGGAGCCGAGGATATGGTGCTGATTCTTGGGGCTTGTACGCAGCTGTCAATATCGAGATCCCGGCAGAACGGATGTTGTCGAGAACTCATTTGATTGTCAACGTGAGCCCGGTGGGAGAGGGGGATGGGGTATGTGAAATCTCGGCTCTGGGGAGTTGTCACCACTGACGAGGATAGATAAACATCAAACGGCGAAGTAAAGTGACGCTACAAGATCCCGGGTCGAAGCATGGTACTCGAGTCGATGGTGTTGAGATCCGGGGCAAAGAATTCCCGCTCGCGGACAACAAGAATTCCTTCACCATTGTGCTGGGGAAGATGACGAAACCCTATCGGTTCGAACTGTGCAATGATTTCTTTGAACGTTGCTGATTCTCTTAGGCTGCAATGGGTCCCCATCATTCTCTCATTCAACATTCCGTCAAAAGAGCGCAACAATAAATTCTTCCTGGCGCCATTCCGTAACAAACTCGAACAGTTTGATATCAAAACCATCCCAGTCTGGGTCCCAGGAAGTACCCACGTCGTAGCAACCAAGCGCAATACCCCTATCGGACTACAAGGCCTCATCTGCGGTGCCCACATTGTCACCTCAGACTATGTTGATGCAATCGTCGCGCAAACCAAGCGACTACCTATCCCCGAAAACTCCCTTGAAATCCCGCGTTGCCCGCTGGAAATCGATTTCGATGACTTTTTCCCAGACCCGATGGAGTACCTACCGCCCCCGGCGAATGAACCCACCAATCTGCCGGCAGAAATGTATCGCCCGGATCCAAAACGCCGCAGAATGTTTGAAGGCTGGACGTTCATGTTCTTCGGCGAGCGACAGTGCAGGGCGCTGTTAGGCCCGATTGTGGATGGACATGGGAAAACAGAGGTGTACGATATGACGTGGGGAAAGACAACTCCGCAAGAGTTTGTGAGCCATGTGAGACAGCGGGGAAGGGATGTAGCGTTGATACGGCCAATATCGATACCAGAGGAGTTAAAGGATTGGACTGAAGAATTCATTGCCGAAGTGGAGTCTATGTAAGGCCTCTTGACCTCGTCTGAGGCCTGATGCTGATGTGGAGGTAGTTTGGGATACCGCATGGTTATACAGAATGAGCTGCTGGAGGTTATCCTTACAAGGGATTTGGCAAAGTTGAAACCGCCAGAGGAAATTGATGACTTGAGAAGCACGGCTTTTCCAACTAGCACTGCAGCACTTCGGAGTACAGCGACTCGGGCAGCGCAGAGACCACGGCCAGAAGAACCAAGTCAAGCTGACATTCCATCCTCCATTCCTGGTACCGTCCTCATCTTTCTATTCATTCACTCTCGCTGACAGCCATAGAAACGCAAGCCGCACTCACCGCCATACCCTCCCGCCGCCCACGACCACGCCGTAAAATCGCTACAGGCCCCTTCTCCTTCGACCTCGGCGGCGATGTTCTCCCACCTCCTACTCCCGCCCCAGAAGCCCAACCCCAACCCGCCTCCACCACAACCAGCGCCTTCTTCACCCCCGTCCTCGCCCCAATCATGAGCTCACCCCCGGAAACGCAAACTCAACCCCCCATCCCCTCCTCCCCACCCCCCAAATCCCCACACAAACGCAGCGCCCCCACCGATTTCGACGACTCCCTCGACATCATGTCCCTCCTCCCGGCCGCGCAACACGTAAAACGCCGCAAACTCGACGAAGCCGCCACCTCCAATCCTCCGTCACTAACCCAAGTTCCCGCCTCCCCCTCTCCACCGCCACCTTCCCCGCAGCCCGTCAAGAAGAAACCCCCGAAAAAGCCCCTCACACCCGAAGAAGAGCTGGCCAGAAAAACAGAACTCATCCGCCGCGACCGCGATGCGAAGGATGCGACGATGGACGCTGCCGAGCGTAGAAACGGCAGCGCGGAGGGCGAAGTTGAGATGTTGCGGGATCTGGCGATTGTGGAGGTGGCGCCGTTGGTGGTGAGGAGAGGGAGGGCGGGAATGGCGCAGTCGAGCGGGAAGGAGAGTTGGAGGAAGGAGTGGGAGGGGAGACCGAATTATAAGAGGTTTAGACGCAGGGGAGCGGAGGACGGTGGTGGTGGTGGGAGTATGAACAGTGTGCAGAGTACGAGTGCGAGTGCGAGTGGGAGTGGGAGGTTGATTATTGGGATGGTCGAGTATCGCCCGGAGGAGGAGGAGGACGAGGACGGGGAGGGTGAGCTTTCCCTGTGTTTTTGCGTCTTGATGTTCCCGTTTTCTCGGTTTATCTTGCGTTTGTGGGCCATGGAAAATGGGAAATACTAATACCGCCGTGATAGACTACTTTCTCAAGTCCCGCTCCCCCTCCGTCTCGGTATCAGCATCAGCATCAGTATCCCGCTCAGCCTACACCACCGCACGCGAACTCTCCCCTACTCCAGCTCCCAATACCACCCCCCATCCCCGTGCAGCCCCCTCCCCCGCGCCAGCTCTCTCAGCATCCCTCAAACGTACTGCAACATCGCGAGTGGCCTCGCAAAGCCCAGTGAAGCGGCAGCGACGGATGAAGCTGAAAGTGGAGGAAAGTGATGAGGAAGTCGGGGGTGATGGAGATGGAGATGGTGGGGGGGTAGAGGAGGGAGGGGGGGAAGATGGAGCGGGGGTCAGGTTTAGGTGGAGAAGCAGGGGGAGGAGGTGATTTGTGGGGAAGAGGCGGTGGGGATATGTTTGTGATGATATGATGTAATGTGATGATGTGATGAGGGTGTCGATATTGCTAACCCAGTGGAGCAGATCAGATTGTGGGTGTTGGCGAACCGTTGATTGAGACGTGATACTTGACACGCAATTGCCAGCTACCTTCGTTCTACTAGTACCATCTACAACCCCCCATCTCAGCTAGACATATGTGGTACTCTGCTGTGTAGAACGTTCAATCCACAATCCACAATCCACAATCCACAATCCACTATCCACTGTCCACTGTCCACACTCATCAAAACCCCACTCGAGACCCCCAATCCCAAGAAGCTTCCTAACAAGCCCACCCTACCACTCTAAAATGGTCATCGGAGGACTTCACATAGATAAGGTGCAGAAGATAGGGGTTGTTATGTATAGTAATGTACTAGTAGAGTATCGAGTGCACTGGCTGGGGTGAGGGGAGGGTGAAAATGAAGGTTGACTCGAGGATGGGTTGATGCTCCTGAGCAGGTGGTAAACAGAACCTGGGAGTTACCACCCAACGACGACGGCAATCAGAGCGAGTTGGAGAGAAGCTCCACAATGACTCGACGAAGCACACAGTACGATCATGATAGCGACAAACGCCCACGTTTTCCATTTCCACCATACTTAAGCACCGGCACCTGACACAGATACTCCAGAACATCGTGTTCTATGAAACCTCCTGCATTTCATCTCCGAGTTCTTTCAACCTGCTTCATCATTGCACTATTCCGTTTCACCTTTTTCGAAGCCTCGGCCGGTACGATCTGCTCTAACCTTCAAATCTCCTTCCACACACACAACGGTGACATCTTTTCCATCAGGTCATTCAATCCCCAACTAATCAGCCGTCCCCTGTTCGCTCTCTGGCTCAGGAGGGCTAAATATGACACCGCCGCCTGCCCAAGCAACAACACACACCGCATCATGATCGATAATGGCTGCATCAGTCGCTTTACCATCGTCCCCTCCAGGTCATAATGCTGAGTCATTCACAATTCGTCCTCCCATGCCTCCAAAGTCGACTCCAACCACTACCCCCTGGGTTGGTGGAAGGGTTGGAGAAAGTGCTGGTGGACGAAGCAGTGGTGGCACAGACGAGAGCCCGTAGCTAGCGAGAACAGGATCTGTAGCCAGCGATGACGAAATCTGTATCCGTAGGGCCCAGTCCACAATGACCGAATATTCCTCGTTATCAAAATCGACAACCGACTCCAAATCTCCTGACTGAGCAGTTTGGACACATTCCAGCGGCTCAAAAACGACGGACAGACATGCTTCTAGCTGGCGAGCACAGGATCTGTGCCTGGCGACAACATGGTGTGGCGAAGACGACACCTGTAGCCGGTGTGAAACAGATCCATAGCTGGTGATAACGTCCTCCGCAGTTGGAGGGGATGAACGCTTGCAGCTAGTGGGGACAGTCCGATGATCCAGAGCAGTTGAGGACGATATCCGTAGCTGGAGAAGAAGAGAGTTTGTTGGACACCTCTGTGTCTAGGGTCCAACCGTAACGTTATGATCTGGATGAGCTAGTATTGACTTGATAGCGTGCGGTATGTTGTAGCGTGGAGAAGTTGCGATAAAGATCTGTAGCTGGAAAGGAAGAGGGTTGTAGCAGGCGATGACGAGAGCGGTAGGTAGAGAGTGTGACATCTGTATATGGCGAAGACGAGAGCTTGCAGCTAGCGAGATCAAGATCTGTAGCTCACGATAGCGAGCTCCGTAAATAAAAAAAAAACGCACGCTTCCAGCTAACAAGCGAAAATAGTGTGAGGTTCTGGAGTAGTTGATGCCAAGGTCTGTAGCTGAGAGCTTGTACCGTGTCAAAACAAGATCAAGATCTGTGGCTGGAGAGGACGAAAGCTTGCTGTTTGACACAGCGAGTTGTAGTCGGCAACTTCGTGATCGAGATGGACGAGAGTGTTGAAGCCATGATGAAGTAGTACGGAGAACTTATCAGGCACAGAGATGTGAGGAACGAGGAGCGTGTCGTTGACGGAATGATGTGGGGTGGTCTGGGCTGCAAGAATCGAAGTGGATGGAACGTAAAACGTGGAACGTGCTCACAACAAGACCACCGCCTCAAGTATAATTATCACTATCAAACACCACTTCCACTTCCAGAAACCAATTCAATGTCTTCTTCGTCGGATATCCCACACAGCCACGCAATGAGTGTTTAACCTCTAGTGTGGGGTGTGACCGAGACGGTGAGCCATGGGTGGCTCATTTCTAGAACAGATTGATAGTTTATATATTAGCAGAGTATTGTAGTCAGCGAGAATAGTTTAGAGCTTACTGGGAGTTCTGGAAAGCCAACAGGAAGGTGCACAATTCACAGCAATATTTGCTTACTCCAATGACTCGGACACGACACGTGAACCCGTTCGAGAACCCCCGAGCAACTCGATAGTCGAAGTGGGTAGGAAGTCGCACGACGGAATGTAAAGGATATTCTGATACCTACCCTAGTCAGGCGTCAGTTATTTTATTTGCGTGAGGCATGACACAGGTTATACTGACCAGTATATCTGTCAGCTAACAACCAACATACGGTCATCATCTCTGGGGATTAGATCTAGGTCTCCAAAAACTTACCGCACCAATCACTGGCAGTTTTTAAAGTACTATTTTCCATTCTTTGGAGATGCATCATTAATCGAAGAAGCTGCGTTTCCATGTGTCCACCTTCAAGTTGCGAAGCTCTTGGCCATTCCGTCAGTAGCTATCCCCAGGCACAGAAGGATTCAATATCTACCCTCCATGGGGTTTACTCCCCTCGAAGAATCTTCAACTTCCTCCTCGTATTCAAGGTTCGGGGAAGCTCGGTTCGTAGTTCAACACCCGTCGATCCAAGATACCTCCATAATTGAAGTTGGAGACAGAGAGCGCGAGAAAGACGATGTTGGGTCCACCCACAATGACAAGCGGGTCTTGTGTGCAAGAATTATGTGATGTACAGATAATACTTAAGTTCTCCGTGACCGAGGGGAATGAATAATGATCTTTGACAGAACGAATGGAAATACCTCATCCAGTCAGGTTGACTTCCGAAGGCCGGCTGGACAACATGGGCCGGGAGGATGCAAAGAAGAAGCCAGCGGGATGACTATCGTTCTCGGAGCCACGCGGCCCATCATAGGCGGCGGCGATGTTTTTCCACAGGTAGCAGGTAAGGCTCATGCCCTTGTTCTTCACCACCGAGATTAATACGGTTGGTGCGACACAATACAAACCTGACAGCAATTTAGTTATCATTCCAAACTAACTCACACACTCTGTGAATACACCTGGTTTTATATGTGTAGATAATGTAGCGACGAGAAGGGGGAGGGACATGACAACAGCGTCATGAGTGAGCCCGAGTGTCGGGAGTTTGGGTCGAATTGTTGAGGTATGATTGCAGTGAAGAAGTCGGCATTGAATCTTGGAATGGAGGAATGGAGGAATGGAGGACTGCCGGAGTGCGGAGGTTAGTGCGAGTGCTGTGAGAGGAAACTGGAGAAAAACGGGGAAGTGAGAAGAACTAACCAGTATCAGACCAGAAGAAAAGTTCGGTTTCCACCCCAGGGCGGATGGAGCTCGCGCTCCGGGGCGGAGTAGCGAGCAACACAGAGGTGGATCAAATGTGTGCGGAATTGGGGAGGATGAGAGAGAGGCATAGAGGATGAGACGAGTGAAGGTGGTGGAAGAAGAGACGCTGGAAGAAAGTGATGAACCTGAAGAAATGGAAAACCCCCTCCCCCATCCCGACCCCCCAAACACAGAGCCCCACCGAACCGGCACAAACACAACACTAGTTTGCTTGATTTCCCGTACCCACATGCTCAGATACCTTTTTTCATCACGGTAGCGGGAACTGGCTGAGATCCCACATTAAGTAAAACCCGGATGCCGGCCTACACACCTACATGATCAAACTTGGGTCACAGCCTAGCCTGAGCGCGAGACATCAACTGCAAGGAGAGAGACATACGGCACTGTGTGTACTAGTATGCAACTTGAACTTGAAAAAACGCCACGATTTGTACTTTAGGAAAATCGGAAAATACATAATAGAAAAGCAATTGGGGTATCAATAACGACTAACCACTACTGACCAACAAACTACCAATAAACTAACCACCTGCCAGCTAACTACTAATAACTAATGCCCCAATAACCCATAAGCAATAACTCTCAAACCCCATGAGTTCCAAAAACCTATTGCACCCGGCGGGGTTCGTTCTCTAATACTACTGCTACATCGTCGGCCCTAATTCTACTTCTACTTCTACTTCTAATTGTACTTCACGCCGCCGGAATCCAAGCCTTCGCTCCTAGTCACGGAATTTTCCCCCGTAGACGGCGGGGTTGCAGGAGTTTCATCATCAGCGCTCCGTGAGTCCTCCAGTGCGCTGGTATTTCTCTCCCCATCGACATTCTTCTTTGCATCTGCCGTCTCCTCCCTCTCCAGCTTCGTCTCCGGTCCCCCCTCCAGCTCAGTCTCCGGTTCCGACACCTCCTCCCCACTCAACAACCTCTCCAACCTCGCAACCAACCACCTCAAATATCTATTCTCCTCACTCTCCTCCTCAAACACGACGGAGCACACGACGCTCTCCTTCCTGGCCAACTGCAACGCATCATGGTACCTCCTGACCTTCATATAACACTCCACCAAATCGCCATACACCCTAATTGTGCCATAATCAAAATCTCCCAACGTCTCTTCCATCCCCTCCTTCGCCTGTAACAGCATCGTAATCGCCTTCGCGTAATCCCGCTGAGAGGCATACATGAGCGCCATATTACGGAGCCCCGTGAGCGTCTCCCAGTGTTGGGGGCCGTAGATTTTCTGGGACAGGGTGTAGGCGGAGTGGTAGTATTTCTCGGCTGTTTGGAGGTCGCCGAGGTCTTCATAGAGGAGCGCGAGGTTGTGGATCGTGCCGATTGTGTCGGGGTCTTCGCGCCCGAGCGTGGTTTCGGAGGAGTGGAGGACGGAGAGGTGGATTGGGAGGGCTTCGGAGTAGCGGGTCAGATGCCGGAGGCAGATGGCTTTGGTTTCGAGGAGGCCGAGGAGAAGGCGGTGGTCGGGGGTGTCGCCGAGGAGGGTCGTGGCGGTCGTGATGAGGGTGTTGAGGCGGTTTAGGCAGGTTTCGTGAGAGAGGGGGGAATCGAGGGGACCGCGGAGGACGTGGAAGGAGAGGAGACGCTCTTCGGTTTGGAGAAGGTCGAGCTGGACTTGGTAGCTCGGGGACGAGATGGATTTGTACGTGCGAATAGCTTGCTCAAGAAGCTTGATAGAGCGTGCGAATCGGTTCCAGTGAAAATCCAGATGGCCGAATTTCCAGAGGATTTGGGCCACGTCCGCATCGCCACCCTGGGTAGAGGATTCGGGGATAAACTGGTTAATATACTCATAACAAAGACTAATGTGTGAAAGGATAGTTTTCTCGAAAACCCAGTCGGAACTTTTGCGTCTATGTGATTCGACTTCAATAGCAGTGGAGATGAGTTTCAGAATGTTCATTGCTCCATCTCGTTTAAGAAGAAGGATCTTTGCGTGGTCATGCTCTTGAACGAGAGTCCCATTGTCAAACTTTGATTCTTGGGCACCTCGGTGGACAAGTGGATGAATGTAGAGCGCCTTGAGAGACCTTCTATCGCCAAATGTTTTCCGCTTCATGAGCGAGAACTTGATGAGATCGTCAATTGCGTCCTCCAATCGGGATTTATCTAACATCCATTAGCTTCAACCACACAAAGAGACATCCTTCTCACTATTCTTGAGCCAGCCAATAGCCCCTATACCACGGAACAGCAAATCTTCGGGCACACCATCACCACTCAAAAACGAGCACAGGGTGAGAAGAAGTGCGGCATCAGGATTCTTTGCATTCAGGGTCTCAACTGATAGTTTCCAACAGGTGAAGACGCCATCCGGGTACGATGAAAACGGTCTGCTAACTGCACGCGAGAGATCATCCGACAGCTTCTCAAGGTATTCGACAAAGTCTCTGGCGGTTGCTTGCATATATGCTGCCGCTTGTGCGAGAGCCAGTGGAAGGGCTCCCAGGATGTCGATAATCTTTTCCGCGGCGTCTCGGGCTATAATCGTCAGCATTATGTTGAAATCTAAAGAACAGGTAGTTTACCTTTGGCGTCAAGGTTCTCCAGTTTCTTCCCCACACCCTTCAACAGCAGCTCCAGCGCACTCTGTCTCTCAATCTCTTGAATATCAATCAACTCCGCCCCGATACTTCCGGCGGTCGTCCTCAGCCTACTCGTCACCACGACATGCCCATGCCCACACGGTGGCACCAATCCCGCGAGGGAATCACAATCACATCCATCAATAATCAACAACCAGCCCCTGTTCTCTTCTCTCGCCAACCACGTTTTCACCATACTCCACACCGCGGCGACAGCGCTACTAACCAACTGACCAGTGGCATTGAGTTGACCCGGTATCCCCAGCTCAGTCGCGATCCGCATGAAATCCGGTTTTTCTTCATATCTCGTCGCATAGTGTGCAACGAGGGAGCACATGATATTGAATGCGCTGGAATTGATGGTGTCTTTATTCTTGGCATCGATCCAAAAGACGCCCGAGTATGAGGAGTGGTGGCGGTAGACGAATTCCAGGGAAATCATGGACTTGCCGATACCACCCATTCCGTGAAGTACGACCGAGATGCGGTTGGTGTTTGTGATATCGAGAATTGTAGCTATTTTGGACAAAACATCTTCTCGACCAGTAAACTTGGGGTCTCGGGAAAATGGGATTTGAAGCGGGACGTGATATGGCTCGAAGTGACGGAGTTGTGGTCGAATGGGAGCTAAAGGAGCTACAATACGAATTGGTTAGCATCAATCCGCGGAAGAATGGAGAACATAAAGTACCGCTGAACGCCGCGTTCGTCAGCGTCTCCAGATCATCAGTATACCGCTTGAGGTCTTTAATCAAAGCCTCAAGCTGGTCCTTTCCAACAAACACCCACTTGTACTGTTGAAACAGCGTCATAGCATTCTGATACTCCTGAGCCTGCTGCTCCATCCTCCTCATCACAGAATTTGCACCACGAGCCGATATCTCCAAGCTCTCCGACAGCGCCAAAATTTCCGCCGGCCCCATTTCCACCGGGGTCTCTGCCGGAGAACTCGACCTCGCCGGGCTTCCTAACGGACTGAACTTTGGACTTTTCGCCGGTTCAGACGCCGGGCTTCTGGACGACAATCGTGGAGTCGACGCATTCGCCGTCGCCGTCAGCGGGTGAAGATCCGACTGCACCTTTGACGATTGCGAAGACCCCATACTGATCCGCCTGCTTCGTAGTCTATTGATCAACCTTGTCCTGAATCCCTCTCGTCGACTCTCCGTCTTCGCCCGGTCGTGGGACTCTTGACTCTTAATCGTCCACACCCGGCCGACATCGCTCGCATCATCACTAATCGCCTGCTCCGTTCTCCTTCCAATAGACCCATCATACCGGCCCCGCTGCTCCTCCACCGATACCAGCACTTTGGCAATCAGATTCAGTGTCTCCAGCGTGAGAAAGTACAGCCTTGGTTCCGAGCCCAGGAGGGCTTCCAGGTCGCCGCCGTGGTCCTGGAGACGTTTGGCCCATTTCCAGAGCCGTTCTTGGACGAGCTCGATTTCGCGTTGTTGGTGACGGAGGTCGGTCCCGGCGAGACGGGATTCGGTGATAACGCGGTAGCCGGAGAGGGAGCAGTTGATGAGCTGTGAGACGACGGTGGGGCCGGCGAGGACGAGGCCGGCGAGTTCCATGATGGTTGAGAGGGTTTAGTGTTTAGTGTTCTGTTTCGGGTTGTTTGAGCCAGTGGAAACGGCGGAGATACATTGTCGGGATGACGAGGTGTTGTTGACTCGGAGCTGAAGTGGTGGGATGAAGTGGGAGAAGTGCAGGGAGCTGAAGAGAGATGACGCGGAGTAGGGTTATGTGTGCATACAAGCATCCTCCTGTGATAATACAGGATCTGTCACTTTGAGATACATATGTTTGTTTATACGTTTCGTAGGTCTTGGTAACTTGGGATTACGCCCTCGACAGACTCATAAGCCACTTCCTGCTCCTCAAATGCCTTACCTCAATGGCCTTTACATTTCTACATGTTGAGTATTCCTCCTTATATTCCATTCCACCACTTCCACTTTCTCACTCCCTTTCATTTCTTCGCCCTTCAAATCTCTCTTCCCCTCCTAACTCTTTATTTTGCGTCTTGTTTGCATCGACCTCAAACCACTCCTCTCCAATTTCCCCTTCCCCCGCATTCTCCTTACCTTTCCCCACTTCTCACTCCTTTACTTCGAGTCATTCCTGGTCCATCTTTCCCCAACAATGGGCGTCATCAATATTTCACCACCCAATCCAATAATCAAGTCATCATATGATAGATAGACAGCAACGATTCATATTCCGCTCACCACACACAGTATCACACACAAAACATCGACCAGCACAGCACAGCAGTGTACCAAATGCATACGAATTCCACACTTACAGTTCTCCTCTTCTACCTCACCTCATCTCGCCCAATGTATAGCTCACGAACCTTCCCCCAAAGCTACATATAAAATAAGCTGTATGCTACACCACCAACCACCAACCACACTTGGACCGCATAAGACACATAATTATCATATTCCCTAATAGCGCGGACGACGGCGACGACGACAAGGCTTGATCATGGCAGGGCGGACAACAGAAAAGAAAAAAACCAAACGGAGAAAACAAACAAAAAAACCGGACGAGGAAAAAGCAGAAAATGGAACTTCCCCCCGGCCCCCCTCCACGGCACACTCCGCGTAAATTACTTTCCCAGTACGACGGAAAAAAAAAGAGAGAAAGCAAAAAAAACAACAAAACAACAAAACCCCCAACCCGGACGGACCCCTAACCCCCCTAACCCCTCATTCCACTCCACATTGACAAAACCTCAAAACTTCCAATCCTCAAGCCATCCCCAAACCCCACATCGTGATTCTCCCGGCTCCGATTCTGGCTCCACGGAGAGTCCGAAGACGCGGAAAACAGACCAGACCTATAACATACCATAAACCGCGGTAATATCCATTGAAACCCAGCTCTACAAACCATCTCTAACAATGCGCGAATATCTAACAGTTGCAACCCTGCTGCTGAGCGGCAGCGCCGCCCTTCAGATCCACTCCCCTTCCCCCAGCGCCTTGTCGCAGCCCCCGCGGGCCCTGCTGATCCAGCGGCAACTTCCTCGCGATGGCGGTAAACAGCTGCTGCACGTTTTCTGCGGTCTTTGCTGAGGTTTCAAAAAACAGGAGGCCGGCTTCACGGGCGTATGCTTCGGCCTCTGCGGTCTCGACGGCGCGTTTCGACGGTTGTGCGGTTGCGAGATCGAGCTTGTTGCCGGCGAGGGCGATGACAATGTTTTCGTTTGCTTGACGCTGGAGCTCCTTGACCCAAGCTTTGGCCTTGTCGAGTGACGCCTAAAAGTGCCTGACGTTAGGGACTTCCAGATTTGGGGGAAAGGATCACATACCGCTTGTGTAATGTCGTAGACAACAACGGCACAGTTGGCATTCCGGTAATACATGGGCGCCAGGGACTTGTACCGCTCCTGCCCAGCAGTATCCCTAGAATAGACGTCAGCTGTGCGGGATTTATCAAGTTCGGACCGGATACATACCAGATCTCAAACTTTACTGTGGTGGACTCATCGAGGGCAATAGTTTGGGTCAGAAAAGCGGCGCCGATGGTGCTTTCCCGGTAGTCGTCAAATTGATCCTGTCGAGAAGGCGTCAGTGGAGTTTTTGTGAAGATCTCGAGGGCAATACCTTAACAAATCTAAGAACCAGAGAGCTCTGGAGAGCAGTTAGATGGCAACCTGGCAACTTGTAGCTTTCAGACCAACAGTACCTTTCCGACAGCAGATTCACCTGGAGAACACACAGGTCAGCTTCAGGGCTCAGGCGAGACGGGACGGGGAGCTGTGTTGGGGAGGCGGAGAACGGACCTAGCAGCACCAGCTTGAACTGGGCGAAGCGTTGGGAGGTAGATGAACGGGGGTGCGACATGGTAGGTCGGCTAGCGGGGAGCAGTGCCGGCGGAGTAGGGCGACGGAGAGGTGTAGATTTGTTGGAGCGGAGGTTGTGGAGAGACTATAGCGGGAGGGTTCTTCGCAGTTGGTTGCGGCGGGGGAGTCAGCGGAGGAGGAGGCGGGTGTGGTTCTGAGGCCGTGTTCCTGGGCTGGCTGGGGTCGGATGGTCTTGTTGCGCGGTGCTGCGTCAGGAAGCCGAGCCTCATAGATAGTCACCCGGGTAGAACCGGATTGGGAATGGTCGAGTGATGGCATCACGCGGAAGGGATCGGACAGGGGACCGGGATGGAACGGGCCCGCAGAGCCGCAGAGCTGGGGAGCTTGGAGAGCTGGGAGCTGGGAGCACAGCCTGTCACACACGCTCCTCCAACTTTGTCAAACTTCTACCCGTCTTCACCACAACCCACCCTCCTCCTCCTCGCCGCCTGCTCCGCTACATGTAAACACCCTCCCCCGCCGTCGCCACGCCCGCACCGCTCATGTCTACGCCTCCACCAGCTCCCGTCCTCCCCGGCAAGGGCCTGGGCCTCATTCGCAAGCTCTCTCCTCCACCCAGTTCCCACCGCCTGCTGACCCCAGCTAGCTCTCGGAGCATCCCTTCACCATGTTCTCAGCGTTGTTACCGAGCACTCTTCTCTGTTCACCTCCATCTCGACCGTCTATGACCCTGGAGACGCCTGTGTCACTGTTCCCATCCTCATCATCCTCGACAATAATGGCATTCGCCTCCGTTTCGACGGCCCTGACCAGCGCCTCCGTCTGATCGAGATCCTCGACTTTGCCAAATGCCGCCCTACATACCAGTCCGGGGAGCTGACCAGCGCACGTCAAGCCAATCCTTCGTTTAAGAACATCTACAAGCTGTTTGGACCCACGACAGCCGGCGAATACATGTCGGGGGAGTCTTTGTATATCCTCAACTACCCTGGAGTTTCCTTCACCTTCGCGGTCGACAATTGGCGGGACGATGTCGATTTCGCATCACAGCTGGCCTCCGGCTCTGCCACGTCCATGGCCATCTTTAGTGGTAACTCTTGGGCCGAAGTCCGTGACGACCTTTTCACCCGCTCTGTCACTGCCCCTCGATTCCCCGCCAACACTGCCGCCGCAGCACGCTCGTCCAGTGCCAACGATGAGATCGAGCTTGTCACTATCCGTGGGGAAGGCACCGTCATCGAGCTCACCCGGCGGTATAACCCCCCTCTCATCATCACACTCAACTCCACTACCCCCCAAGACCTCATCACCGAACTGGGACCTCCAGCCTCAATCTATCGGAAATCTGACCACCGCCTCAACATCCACCGCGCTCTGGGCGGCTCCAGCGGTGATGAAAGCGACCCTGACGATCGCGCTTCTGAAGACGACGACGACGCCGCCGATCCCACAGCCGCGGAACATGGCGAATGCTTCTTCAATTACTTCCAACACGGTTTCGACATCCTCGTATCTTCACAACGCTCCGCGCGGCGCCCAGTAGTAACAAAAATGATTATCCACGGAAACGTGCCCGGAAGCTATGAGTTCCAGCGGTATAGAAGATGCCGATGGGTTGTCGACCTCCCAGAAAAATCGCCAACGGTTGGTAGCACTACCGGTGCTGCGGCGTTGAGGATCGATAGTGAGGAGAATTTCACCAGCGTGAGGGAAAAGTTGAAAGAGAGGTTTGGGGAGGCGGGGAAACCTATGCCGTACTCGAGAGGAAACGATAGCCCTAGTAGTAGCGTTGAGTTCCTTGGCGGATGGGAAGATGGCGAGGGTGGTGCGAGAGAGAAGACGGAGGGGGTTACGTTTGGGAATACTGGTGGGTTTGCTTTCTATCCTGGAACTGCTGGGGTGGTTGAGACACGGGTTAGAGGGCACACGACTAACAATATACCGGTAATAGAGCTCTACGGATTCCCGGGAATGGTGTTTGAGGTGTTGAAGAATGGCACCGTGACGTGTTTGGCCGCATTTTAACCATTTTTCGCTTGTTTTGTCTCAGTTTCGTGGTTTTATATGCAAGGCGCTATCTGTTCATTTTGCTAGAGGCGAGTTAATATTTTTGTAAGGTTAGAGGGTATACTAGTAGTACATGTGTGACGTAATGATAATGAAATTGACGATGATGTTTTGGAGAGAGTGAGTGTGAGGGTTTGTTCATGCCCCATTGTATGATCTTACCAAACATGACTTGATCCATGATCCTTGTTTGTGCAGGAGAGCATAATTCGGGATATCTATTTCGAACACCGGCAATCGCAGAATCAAAGCATGCCAGTGGCTCAACAGAGTTACTTTCCCACGCAAATTACTGGTGCCGCGCAATGCTAATGAGGATCCTGCTGGACATTTCCCCAGGACCGACTAGCTGTCTAGCCTGTATCACGAGTGCTTCCACATGCACTGGGCGTTGGCAGCTGAGTAATGAGGTTTTCCGAGCGTTTTCGCGGATGGCGAAACATCCCTATGGAAATTGTCGCAGCGCGAAAAAACAACATCCCGAGCTGCTCCGCTGCCATCGGCGTGTGCAATTGGCCCCCGTCATTGCCCGCTCTCGTACTCCCAACACGTCCATCCGCGGAGGGTCCAGCACCATCTCCAGATTTCCTTCAGGTCCAGCTCTACTCCACAGACGCTAGAGACGCGGCGATCGTGGCTACACCCCAGCCAGCCCCATCACGAGGCGTTGAACAACATCCGACCACAACGACGACGAGGCTGGTGGAGGTTGGAGCTTTGGCCCATCTTCGGGATTGCTCACATCCCTTCTCCTTCTCTCACAATCACTCCATGAGTCGAGCATATCACCATCTTCACCACCTTGACCTCCATTGCTGAACACCAGGAGTACTCTACTTGTACCTGTCTCTCTCTCGCTTCCATCCGTTGTCGTCTCCACCACCGCCTCCCGCATCTTCCCCCAAAACGCCAAACGTGGAACCCCTCGCCTGGCACCTCACCTTCCACCTGAGCTGGCCATGAAGGCGCCACCCATCGCCCGCTCGACGACAAACAACTCCACCTCCACGCCAAACCACCCGCATCTCAAGCCCCCCTTCACCATGGCGGGCACCAACCGACCCCCGCCGTCGACAGCCCCTACGACGCCCGTCCTCCCACGAATGAAGTCGTCCATCAACGTATCCGGCATCTCCCCGCAAGCCTCACCACAACCCCCGCTCCGGCCGTCGACGCCCTCTCTCCTCGGGCACTCCACGATTGGCTCGCACTCCCCTCGCACCTCCGCCCGAAAACCACGCTCCGAGACCATCCTCCCCGTCAACCTCCCCTCGCCCACACCAGGCCGCCCCCTGGCCGGGCCAACATCCGGAAGCCGCTCCAGCTCCCTCACCTCCAAGGTTGCGCTGAAGAAGCTGGCACCAAACCCTCACGATGCTCCCCGACCACGGCCGACATCGAGTATGGGCCCGCCTCCTGAGCGGGCTGCAACACCAATGTTTTTCCATGCCAGCGATGTCAAGGGCCCTGAAAAGGGGCAACAGCCAAAGTTCTTTTTTGCGGACCAGTCGACATTGGATAACGAGCACCCCCCGACACCGAGATTGAAGGCTGCACCCCCGAGCCCACGGTTAACACATCGTGCGTCTGTCTTGCTCCCGTCATCGAAAATCACAATCACACCTCCGGCAACTCGGCCAGCCTCCATTGTTGGGCCGCCAACTCCGCGAGCGAATCCTCCACCACCGAAAGCACATCCCCTTACACCAGCAACCGCTCCAGACCACCGAAGTCATGTGAAATTCGTCTATGCCAATGGAACAGAGGAGTTTCTGGAGCCGCGGAAACCGGGCGGGGAATCAGAATCATCAGATGGATCCCACCACTATCCATCATCACCTCATTCGTCGACTCAATCCAGTGGGATATCAACCACCAAGATTGGTCCGTTGACGCCGTTATCATCACCAGGCGCAATTGCGTCGATACCCCAGTTGTTTGCACAGCGGCCTTCTCCGCAGCAGATAGATGCGATTCGGAGATCGAGCTTTGAGTCCGCGAGAGCGAGACATGGGAGAGCTATGTCGCTCGGATCAACGCCCGATTTTAAACTCCAAGCTGGGTTAAGCGGGCTCGCAAGTCCAGACGAGGAGGCGGAGGCGGAGCTGGAAACGGCAGTTGTGGAAACACCTATACCCATATCACCACCGCCGCTGTCGGGTGCGCAGCAGAAGATTAAGGAAATGGAGGCGCGGGCGGCGGAAGCTCGTAGAGAACGGAAGGTATCATCACGTTTCCCAATGGGATATTTTTTCGTGAATGCAAACAACTAACGATTTCCTCGCAGGTGATGGATCTCGAAATCTCAAACACCTCCCTCATGGCCATCAACAAATCCCTGGAAAAACAAATGCGAAAACAAGCCTCTCAACTCCGCCGCTACAAACGTCTCGCCCGTGCTGGCGCATTAACGGCAACCGATAAACCCGGCCGCTCCTCCTCCTCGCTCTCGCCGACTCGCCCTGGGTCCCCGTCGCTATCGGAAACTAGCTCCTCTGTCACCTCCTCCTCACTTGCTCTTGGAGACTCGGATTCCGATTCCTGCTCCGGTGGCGGTGGGGGCGTTCGGAAACTTCCCTCTACGAATTCCTCAATCCCTCCCTCTCTCGCTGACTCCGACTCGGATTCTGGTGACACTACGGAAACGGAAACCGGCGGCCTCGGGCTGCACAGCGAGTCCGAGACCGACTCGGACTCTGACGATGACGACGACTCCGATGGCGGCAACATTGAGAAACACCGCGAAGGCGATGAGCGCCGTCTCAACGCGGATCTCGCGAAACACAAGGCCCTCCTCGAGGCATCCGCGAAAATGAACGCGAGCCTGCGCAGATGTGAATTGGTTGTCGACCAGATGATCAGGGACGCGAAGAGGGCCCTGCAGTATTGTGTCCAGCCCGAGGAAGTCAGGTTGGGCGGGAGAGTCGTGTATAGGGACGATGACGAGGAGGAGGAGGAGGACGGCGGCGATGGCGATGGCGATGATGAGGAAGAACAGGACTCCGAGTCACGCTCGGGGTATGACGACCCTGTCGACGCGCCCGGCGGGAAGTATACACTCCCGGGCAACACCTTCACCGCCCCCCATCGTGGCCCGGTTGCAACAGGCCTCCGCATGGCAATTCCGCTCTCCAATAATAATGAAGACACCGATACTGATACCGATACTGATCTCGATGATGCCGCGTCCGCGTTTGGAGAGTTTTATGATGGCGATAAATATGATAATGAGAGTGAGTGGGATGCGGAGAGTGACTTGGGGAGTGAGTTGGGGAGTGAAGGAGGGAGTGAGCTGGGGAGTGAACTGGGGGGGAGTGGGGTGAGGAGGAAGGGGCTGGGGATTGAGTTGGACTTGCCGGATGTGGGGAGTGTGGGGAGTGGCCCGAGGTATAGGTTGGTGTGATCAGCAGGATGGGAGGGGAGGGAAGGCGGATGGGGTGGGAGGAGAATGGGTGATATTGGGATGCGGTAATGATGGATGAACTCGATGATGACGCGATGAAGATGATGGTGCTGGTGCTGGTGCTGGGAGTTGTGAGCGAAGATGGTGGGTTAAGCGGGATTTGGGATGATGATGATTTTATTTCGATTGTTGTTTAGCTTGCGTTTGCGTTTGCGTTGGTTTGAAGGTTGTGTTTTGTGATGATGGCGTTTTATCGGAGTATTTTTGTTTTTTTCTTCTTGTTGTTCTCTGCTTGTTTTTCTTTTTTCTTTTCTCTTTGATTTATTGATTTGTTGAGTCTTGGTTAAGCAGATGTTGTTTCTGATTCTGAGTTTCTTTTTCTGCTTCTGCCACTCGTGTATGTTTTGGCTTGTCCTGATGTTGACTTTTGAGACTTGGAGAAACCTCGAGAAACAGGCTTGGATTGGATCGTGGGTTGGGTTGGGTTGGACTCGGAGAGATTATTACCGGTATGAGGTCGGTTAGTAAGACAACTTGAAGATTGTTAGGCGGTTGTTGTTGCAATATATATCTCTTGTTCGTTTTTTTTCGTAGCAACTGAAGCAAGATGATGATGATTATGGCGATTCTGAGTCCGGGGTTCGAAGTTGCCGGGGGAATGGGGGACTCGAGAGTGGTATTGAGTGTTGGTGGCTGAAGGTGTGGACTCGATTGAAGTTGGAAGAGGAAGTAGAGGAGGAGATGAGGTAACTAGTTGGGTAGAGAGAGGATGGCTGGAGACACGGAGCTCGAGTGGGAGATGACGAGGAGACAATGAGCGGTCACAAAAGAGAAGAGAAGAGAAAGGTACTATGGTCACGTTAATATCGAAAATCTATCATATCTGTTGCCTCTGTCGTATGGTGCTGTAGGGAGGGGGAGAGAGAGAGACTGTTAATGTCTGTAGTTCGATGGTGCTGCTGTGGGTGTGGGTGATGTCCTGTGATCCAGTACACAGCAAGCCGCGTCCCACCCGTTCCATTGTGTTTGCTGGCAACCCTTCTCCTCCTCCTTCCATCCATCCATCCATCTCCCAACCTCATCGCCGCAACAACAACAGCGCAATACTGTATCGACCAGCGAACTTGCAACATACCGACTCGATGGTCCCATGTTTTCGCAGAAGGTGATGAATTTGGCTGGCTGGTATGGTTCCGTTTGCGGATGAATGATAGAGAGAGCTGGCTGACAGTTTCTACAGTAAAGGCACCCATCGGGAAAAACCAAAGTGACTATTAGCCCTATTCGCCCTATCTTGGGGGGTTTTCCTTGCAATAGGGTTAAGCGAGAGCACAGACGTTCCACGAGGGCTGCCACAGGCATGAAATGTTCATTGCCTGCTACTCTCGAGCCTGGGGAAGGTTCCTCTTCTCACATATCGGTCGCTTATCGTAGTTCTCTGGCCTCAACATGGCGCTTGGTCCACAACGGACGTCGTGCATGGACTCGGTAATAGGTGCATAGTCACTTAAGTTTTTCCTGATGCCATCTCTATTGTTTCTATCGAAATAATAACGGAATCTCTCTCCGCTACTCTTCGTTCGGGATCACAAATACGGATACTGCCTTTCGATTCTGCGGCCCTAGGGTTACAGCGGATTCCCGGTTTTACGAAGACTTCCCGCTACCTACCGCTACTTCCTCACACCATCGCTTCATTTTCTTGTCGACCATTATCAGAACTTCCCGCACTGGGACTTGCGATTTAGAAGCAGAATCTCGGTTCACCGTAACGGCCGACGCCCTAAAGGAGGGGTTTCCTGAGCTGAGTTCTATGAAGCCACACCGAAATAGACCGATGGAGCGGTCTACAACGACATTGCTTTCGGACATGATGACGAAGCCTCTCTTTGACCCGAGGGACTGGACTCTGGTATCTAAAATCAGCATGGACGTCGCCACAAGAGGAATACTCCACATGGCGAGCGAATAAAACATCATGGCGATCAGGAATAGGAGGTGCAACAGGAAGGTCTCGGTGGAGTAAAAAGGATAGAATGTGAATTATTTCTTTGATTCTTGCAATTACGCATTGCCATGACGTTGTTATCTTGCACTTTGTCATGTTTACCGGTCATAGCGTTGCTTTATTTGCATTTTCTCATTTCTACTGACAATAGTGGATAGGAGAAAGTGTGTTCTTTCTTCTTTCTTTCGGTCTCGAGATCGCTCATGGGTTGGCTTCAGGATATGGCTAGTGGTCACAGTTTTGTCAAGCTTGTTGTTCAGGCAGCCTTCAACTCGCAATCCAATGCATTCAACCACCGATCACAGCGGTACCGACTTAGACCGTGACGGTTGATTCGCAACTCGGATTTCCTCATTTCTTCACGATTCAAGGTTCTCAGAAGACATGCCGCCCGATTTCCATTTCAACTCTGGTTCCACAGGTGGAATGACTGGTTGTCGATTGATCCGGTGAGACCGAAGCCGGGGTTTTCTTGGTTATACAGCCAGTCCACCTGGCCGTTAAACCCATGTTTAGCACGTTGATGAAACATTACACTGAGAAGTGCGGCGAGAAATCTTGCTAAGTGTTTCTGGTCGGTGGTCTGCCGCCTGTATGTGCTTTTTGTGTCATTTGTGGAGTGCTTTTGGTGCCTCAATAGAGACGTTGAACGTCGGCGACCGACCGTCCGCGTATTCGTTGGTCGAAACCGTCATAATTCTGGCTACTTTGGCTGCTTTTCTCTACTACTATTACAACTAAAATACTACTAATATATTATTTTACGGATTTGGCGTCTTTCTGGAGTGTGGAGGGAATTCATGGATGAATCTGTAAGAAGCCACAGTTATGTAGCAGCGCGTTAACCAAAGTCTAAGTGACCAAAGGGCTTTTATGATTAGTAAGTAGTAGAGCAGCAGATATTCTGGCATCTTAGGGAGAAACGGAATAACTGGAGAATGATATGCGGTGTAAGACCTGGGGTTTAGAATGTCGGGGGCCTACCGGCGGTCTGTCTTGGTGGTTAACCCTTGTGGTCTTCCACAAGTTGGCCGCAAGGATAATTGTGGAGGTGCTCGCGCTGGTGATGATTGCGGCGGCGGCATTCGGTGAAGAGAAGATTTTTTAGGACGACTAACTTGGGAAGCCGCTGCTGTGGTTCGGGTTTGGATGACAGAAAGGAGAGTTAGATGAGGGTTCGATGAGAGGTAGAGGAGAGCCGTGTGATGAGAAGAGCAGCCCGAGATGACAGTGTCATGCCATGCGGCCAATGCGGAGGATAAGGGTGATGGTGAAATGGATTTTGTTTAACCACAGCCTGAGGCTGAACTCTAGCCCGAGTACTAGTTAGATAAAAGTAAAAGTACAAGAAGAAAGGTATAACTAACTGCTTAAGTAACTAACCAATACTACAGGAATAGACTAATTTGATACTAAAAAGGATAATATGGTAAGATATGGCATGGTATGGTAATATGACAAAGATATGGTATGATGTAATGTAATGTGATGTGGTGATCACAGCAACGGGAGAAGAAGACGAAGACGAAGAAGGGGGAGAAGGGGAAGAAGAAATAAACGAAGAAGTGGAGGAAATAAAGGAAGAAGTAGAAGACGGAGAAGAAGAAAAGGTAGAAGAAGTTATAAAAAAAACCCAACAGAGATCCCGCACCATCATCATCCACTTGGCACCCCGTTAACACCTTAACTATACCCGAGACCCGATCCCGCAACGCAACGCAATCCAATCCAATCCAATCCAATCCAATCCAATCCAATCCAATCCAACCCAGCCAACCAACCTATTATCTACCCAATCCCGATGATGCGATGATGCGCGCGAAAAAACAAAACACAAAACCAAAAACATGATACTATAACAAAAACCCAGATAGAACGCGAAATCAAAGAGAATTAAAATAACGAGAATTAAAACCACAGATACACATTCACATGTCTACTCACCCTTGTTCACTCCCTTATAGTGACCCATTCCCACTCCCACACCCTCTTCCACCATTACACCTCCTCTTCAGTAGCAACCTTCTTCTCTCTCTCCTCGGCAGTAACACCCTTGATCCCGCCATCCTCTCTCACAACCTTCTCCGGCGTCTCCATAACCAACGTACTCTCGCTCGCGGTAGTCGTCGGCGTATGTACCTCCTCTCTTGCCTCTTTCTCATCCTTCTCATTCGCATTCTCCTCTTTCCCAGTTGTGATCACGGCGGCGGGTGTAGGAGAAGGAGACGGGGACGTCGTAATCTTCAGCGCACTCATCTTAGGGTCGAGAGTTCTCTCAACCGTGTCCAGCGCTGTTGGTTCCACTGCTGCTGCTGGAGGTGGAGATGGGGTGGCGGGTGTTTTCGTTGCCGCCTCCTTTGCTGCCTCTTTTGCTGGTGCTGCTGGAGCTGCTGGAGACTCGACCTTTTTCTGCCCCACAACCGCTGAGATCGGGGTTATCTTAGCAGCGGGCTTGATATCAATCGGGCTTCCCAGCGGGGAATGCTTCTTCTCCGTGGTCTTCTTCACCGCAAGCCCTCCCTTCAGCGTGGTCGGTTCCGTTGCAAACGGCCTCACCTTAATCGGTGCTGGCGGGTGTTGCTTCCTCGTTCTCGGGGGGCTGGAGACCTTCCCACCCATAGCGCTTCCCGTGCGTGATACCGCCGTAGTAGTAGCGGTAGAGGACGACTTCCCCGCCTCCCGCTTCTCCTGCATTTTCTCCGCGCTGGCCCTCGTCGGGCGTGTCAAGCGCGCAATAACATCTTCTCTCGGCGGCTTCGCTTTCGGTGGGCCATGATCGCCGGAGACGACGCGGGCGGAGACGCGGTGGGCGGCGGCGGTGGAGGGGCGGCGGGTTGGGGAGCGGGTTTTCTTGAGTGCTGATGAGGAGGATTTTTCGCCGATTGTGCCGTGAGAGTTTTGGCGGCGAAGGGGGCGTGGGGCGTGGTGTGTGGAGGAGGAGGACGAGGGGTCTTGCTCTTTCTTGTCCGCGTTGTGTTTTGCGAGCCAGGCGGCGGTTGGGGCAACGACGGTGCCGCGGAGAGTGACCGGTTTCGTCACGTCTTTGGGCTCTGGCTTGGGGATCGGTTTGTGGGGGATGTTGACGTCGGGACGGTTGGTGGAGAAGGGAAGAGCGGGTTGCGTAGGAGGTGGGCGGGCTTTGGGGAGAGAGCGTGCCGGCTCGGATTTGGGAACGGTTGTTTTGGTGGCAGGTTTGGATTGTGTAGTGGTAGAGTTGTTGCGGGTGTGTCCGCCACGGGGACGAGGGGGGTCGTGGGAGGCACTGCGGACCATCTTCGGGGAGCCGACTATCTTGGGGGAGCCGAGAGGGGAACGGTTTCGTGTTGCGGAGGAGGCGGGGACGTGGAGGGTAGAGGGCTTGGGCTTTGGCTTTGAGGTTTTGGAGGGGGAGGCCGGGGCGGCAGCTTTAATTGAACGACGTTCTGGGGAGCGGGAAAGGGCCGCCTGTTTCGGCGCCTTGGGTGATGGAACGGGCGAGCCAGGCTTGGATTTGGTCGGAGACGAGGGCTTCAATTTCGGCGTCTCGGTCTTTGTTTCCGGCTCTGGAGTTGGCGACTTTGATGTCTCTGGCGGAGTCTTTGGCGGTGAGTTTTCAGAGGAAGAGGGTGTTGATTTCGGTGTGACGTCGCCCGATGTCTTCTGGACTTTGCGGAGCTCGACTTTCCAAGGTGATGATGTCTCCTTAGGACTCCCCTGGTTGAATTGTTCGAATCTCGACATGTCGACCTTACGGGGCTCGAGCTTCTTAGGCTCGTGCACGGGTGCCGACTCTTGGACCTTTTTGAGCTCAACACTTTTTGGTGTTTCCTCCCCTTTCGACTGCACCTCCTTCTTCACCGCCGCACTTTCCTCAGCTCCCTCCTCAGCGACCAACGCCTTCAGCTCTCTTCCCGGCGAAGCCAAGTCAATGGGCGACCTCAAGCCGGTCGGCGTTGCCGGGACACTAGAGTCTCCCAGTTTTTGCAATCCTAGCTGATTATCCTTTGCGACAGCGACAAACGACGTTCTGACTTTACCGAGCGGTTTCGGGCCCGGGGAGACGTCGCGGGCTCCAGGGGATCCAACTGGCGACGGCGATTTCGCGGCGCCCTGTTCAAACATTGCAAGCAGGTTCTTAACACCGCCGCTGGATGCGCGAGGTACGCCTGGGCGGGAGGAGTCCGGGGTGGAGGCCATAGCGATGGCGCCGGACCGGAATTGGGGGAGCGCTCTCGGACTCTCGGTGTTGGGCGGAGCGGCTGAGACGGTAATTGTCGGAACGTTGCTCAGCAGAGCGTGTTGACGGGTAAAGGGACAGTTGGTGCTGTTGTTTGACGAAAGGAACAGGTCAGTTGTGGTCTCTGTGGAGGAGGGGATGCTGAGGAACAGGCCAGATATGACATGAACATACCGGAAACAGTGGCAGGTAATTTCCTCGTTACGGTTCCAGGTGGTCGACGGGGGTTTCAGACGCTCAGCGGCGGTAGCAGCGCGCACGGGCGAGGAGTTATGATGTTGCGGAGGACAATGGGGGCTGATGAAGGTGGCAGACTGATGTTGGAGCTCTTCTTTCTTGAGCTGCTCCTCCTCCTCCTCCGCGTCGTCGGGCTGCGCGGAGAGGCGTGGATGACGGTGGTGATGCAGCGGCGTTGGGGCGGCCGGATTGGCCGGCTATAATAAATGCTGGCGGAGTCGCGTCTTTGACTGGTTGGGTTTTGACCACGTTGGGTTGGCTGTCGGCGGGCGATGCAGCAGGATTGATGTATTTGTAGGTTTTTGTAACGGTGAAGAGGCGGTAGGGCGGGGGGAATCAGAGGGAGATCCGCAATTTCCGGAGAGAGAGATGGAGTTGGTTTGTTGTGGTGGTGGTCGTTGTTGGGGGGATGATGGTGGTGAAGAGGACAAGTGTTTTGGGAGAAAGGGGTTTTGGTGGTTCGAGCAGGAGGAGAGAGTGAGAGCCCGAAACACGAGCGCCGAGCCACCGACTGTGACCGAACCGGCGCCACCTCGTGCCATTGTGAAGCACCAGCGCCAAAGCTCTCCTCCTCCTCCACTACCACCTTCCTACTAACTACCTTCCTACCCAAACACCAAACACCAACGAATCAACGCCCTCCACAGTAACCGCTACCTCCCCAATCCACCCCCCTCAATGGCCGACACCCATTCCCCTCCCTCCAAGCGCCCCCGCCATCACCACCACCCTCACCACAGCAAACCCAAACCCCCACCCACCCCCGAAATCCCCTCCACCAACCCCTTCACCACCTCCTTCCACTACTTCCGCACAGAGCTCGACGAACACCACGACCGTCGTGAGCGCCTCATCAAAGCCTCCCGTGACGTCACCGCCCTCTCCAAAAAAATCATCTTCTCCCTGCAGCGGTCCGTCCCGCACCATCTCCCCTCCCCCACCATTGTCTCACCCCCTCGCATCACTGACATCACCCTTAGAACCCGCACTTTTGCCCAACCCCTCCCCGCGCAAATCCTCGCCACCATAACCCCGTACCACACCAGCATCACCACCACCCTCACCTCCATCGCGCCAGACCTCACACCTCCCAACGCCCACCGCTACCACCGGCAGATCTCCCCGGGCATCCAGGAACTCATCGAAGCGCTCGCGTTTCAGCACTACCTTACGACGGGGCTCCTCCTCCCGTACACCACCGCGCGCACGCTAGTTCCAGAGGGTATCGATGTACACACCTCCGACTACGTGCTTGGAGTGTTTGATTTCGTTGGGGAGGTGATGCGGTGGGGGATTACCATGGTTGCGTTGAGGGGCGGCGGGGAGGGCGGGGATGAGATGGTGGGCAGGGTGTTGTGTGATTTGAGGGAGCTCAGGGCGGAGTTGGAGGCGCTGGGGACGAGTGATGGTGGAGGGAGGTTTTTCGGGAGGGAGTGGGAGAAGAAGGTAGAGGTTATGAGGACGTGTGTGCAGAAGGTGGAGAATGCGGTGTGTGGGGTGGTCGTGAGGGGGAGTGAGATGCCGCCAGGATGGGTGCCGGATGACGGGGATGGGGAGAGGTTGGGGAGGGATGACTGAGGAGGCAGCGGGGAGAGATATTGGGTGGAATCTTGGTGATGATCTGACGGAAATGTACGATATGATATATGCAGCATCTAGGAGCAAAATAGACCCGTAACTAATGAGAGCGATGAATGAAACCATGACACTTTCCCATCATCTTTGTCTCATAGAGTAGGATGTTATGCATCCATCCAAAAACTGCGATTCCAGGTATCATAAACGAGAAACTACATCACCACCGACTCCATGCTTCATAAACATCATCATCACCTCTCTCGCTCTCCTCTCTCCTCTCTCTTCTCTCTCCAAAGACTTAACACACATCCTACAAAGCACCCACACAACAATTACACTCTCCTCCTCTTCCCCTTCCCAATGCCTCCCTTCCCAATGCCTCCCTTCCCAGTCCCTTTCCCTTCCCCCTTCCTCCGATCTCCAACGTCCCACATCAACCCCATCATCAACCGTTTCCTCTTCTCCACTGACAATGATGACGATTCCACTACAGCTGATACCTCTACTGCTGACGACGATGCTGGTAGTCGTGGCGAACCATGCTGTAAACCAGAGGGAACAGCGGGGGGATCAGGATCCGGGAGAGTGGTTTTGACAGCTTCTGTTATCGCCGAGCGGGAGAGACAGAAATCGATATGTGCGTTGAAGGCGGTGTTGTCGGCGGATGGTTGCGGGCGTTTGCAGATGGGACAGGTGATGGTGGAAGGTTCTGAGGGTGTTTCCTGCTGCGGCGGAGGAGGTGGTGGAAGTGAGGGAGGGGGAGGGGTTAAGGGAGCAGAGCCCATGTCCTCGGGGGGCCATATTTCCCAGCCGTCTTCATCAACCGGAACGGTGATGTGAGGGTCCGGGATATCCGTTTCTGGAGTATCTCGGGTATCTGACGGGGTAGGGTTCTGCGTTTTCCAGAGTTCCTTGACGACTTCGCTGCCTTTCTTCATCTCAACCAGCGCGGTAACCCGTAACCCCATCAACCGGATTCTCAGTCCGCCCTTCGGCTTCATCTCCTTTTCCAGTGCTTCTAATAGTGGTAAGGTAGCCTCGAAAATCTCCCCAGCTTCCTTCAACCTTGGTGATATCCCCCTCTGCCTCGACAGCACCTCAAACGTCGCCAACTTCACCTTCAACACCAGCGTCCTCCCCCTCACGCCCGTCCTCTCCAACTCCCTCTCCAACGCCTCCGCTCTCTCCCTCAGTTTCCGTCTCAGCCCCTCGCCGCCGGAGACATCCCGAAACGTTGCCTCTGTGCCCACCGACTTCCTCTTCAACTCCTCCTCGCTCCTCCTCACCTCCGTTCTCCCAAGTCCAAGATAAACCGACAACAAAAACGTCATCGCCTTCTCGCCAAATAGCGGTCTCAGAAAGCACCGATTCTCGTATAAATCCGCGATCGTGTTCACCCCCACCGCCGCCAGCTCCTGTGAGAAAACCCGTCCAATCCCGCCGACCTCGCGGGGTTGCAGGGAATGTATGAAAGTGAGGACTTCTGAGCGGATTGAGGGGATGAGATACTGCCCGTTGGGCTTGTTTTTGTTGCTGGCGATTTTCGCGAGGCGTGTGTTGGGTGCGATGCCGGCGGAGACAGAGATGTGGGTTTTGGTGAGGATCTCGGCGCGGATGTGGGAGACGAGGGTTGATGGGGTGAAGGTGGGGTGAGAGGAGAGGTAGGGGGCTAGGTCGAGGTAGGATTCGTCGAGGGAGGGGGAGAAGAGGTCGGGGTCGTAGTGCTGGAGGATGGACTGGATTTCGACGGCTTTGGCGGTGTAGAGAGAGGGGGAGGGGGGGAGAAGGATGAGGGTTGGGCAGAGCTCTGGAAGGGAGTTAGTGGTGATGGGAAGAAGATGATAGATATCAGGTAGTAGAGATATAATCAAACTCACCCTTCGCAATATGCCCCGCCATGCCACTCCTCACCCCCCACTCCCTGGCCTTATAGTTACACGTACTCAGTACCCCTCCCCCAACCGCCATCGGTACCTCCCTCAACTCCGGCCTCCTGAGCTCCTCACAACTCGCAAAAAACGCATCACAATCCACATGGACAATAACGCGATCCAATCTCCTCGTCGCCTCCAATTCCCGGATCTTCTCGTCCACCCGGAAGCGCTCCGCGGATTGGTTACTGGCGAGGAGCTCCTGCTTTTTGGACTGGAGGGTGCGCAGTTTGGACTGGAGGGCGACGTCCCGCGATTGCTCGTGTTGGAAGAATTTGGAGCCCACCGAGGCGCGATAGATGATGGACGCGATGTGGGATTGGTTAACGTTGGATTGTCCGGCTTTGAGGAGGGACGCGCCGAGGAGGGAGTAGTGCAGAGAGGAGGTGGAGGTGGAGTTGGGTGGTGGCGGAGGAGGCGGTTGGGGGTGGGCTGGGGTCGTGGTATCTCCGTCATCGTTGAGGGTCGTGGTATCGTGGGAGACGGGATTATCTCCTCCGGGAGGGTTTTCGTTCGGGGGATTATCGGAGTCGTTGTGGTACCTGATGACAGCCTCTTCAGCTACTAAATCTTCCACATCTCCAGCTCTCTCGATGTCCTCCTCTGCAGCATAAATTCTGGCATTAATCGAATCCCCATCGTCCCCCTCCTCCTTTCCCGCATCACCATCCCCGGCTTGATCATGTTCCTGTGATTCTGCCTGTATCGTCGTTGCCCGTGTCTGTGTCTCCGCTGTCGCTGTCGTCGTTATCCCATCCATCATCACGGCAGTGGGGAGACGCGTAAAGGCTGAAGGAACACGCGTGGGTGTGTGCTAGTTGCTGATGTTTCACGTGATGGAAGCGCCTAGGCACGTGAGTTTAGAGTGGGATGTCGTGGTTGCGGTCTTGACTCCCAGTCCATCGGAAGCAGAGAACTGGTGGGGTTGGAGGTGGAGCTCGAGGCCAGAGACACGAGCCATAGTTGGCAGCGATGGGAGGTGTTTGTGATGGTGGAGGTGGTTTAGGAGGTTGCGAGAAGAAAGGGAGGATTATTGTCAATGGAAAAAGGGTACGATATGTGTCGATCCTTGTGGCCCAGGCGTTGTCTGGAGCTTTTTAAAATATTCTGTAGAGGTCAAAGTGATCACCAGGAGACCTCAATGTTAGTACTACTTGATTTTTCCAAGCTGTTGCCATGAAGTCGAATCCCCCAACTTGCCACACTTTGGTCTCACATCACCACACACACCCATGACTCGCCGTCCGCCGCATCACCAACCTCAACCTCACTCCCACCACGACTCTTCATCCCCCGCCCGCCCAGACGCCCTCCTACATAATTGGACATCGTGGCTGTCTCAACCGCCACCTCGCCCCAAACCCTCAGTCTCTCCCCGCAGCCCAATAACTGCTCTTTCGGTCTGCGCTGGTATAAAACCCCTCTCCCCCCACCATCCCCTTCTTTCTTTCTTTCACCATCTCGCCGAGGTTCGACTTCCCAACAGCCCTCAATCTGATCTTCGTCTAATCTGTTCAATGCCCCTCTGTTTCTCCGGAATTACTCGGAAGTGGGCGGTGCGGCGAGTCCTTTCATGATGAGTTCCGCTGTTGGTTGTTGAATACAGTAAATGTCGTCGCCTACCGTGGTCCGCCTTCTCAATAGGCGTCAGACTAAGGGTTCAATCTAGGAAAATGCCACGTTGTAGATAGCCTTTGAATTTTTTTTCTTTGTGCCCGTGTGAAAATTATTCTAGCCATAGGCATCAATAAAATATCCTTTCTCTTTCTCTCTCATTGATTTGTTCCATCTCTCTTCTCTTGTGATAAAAAGTCTTCAAGCCCTCCAGTGCTCTCGAACTTGGCCATCTTGAACATCAATCAATTGTCTTATTTTCTCATTGACTTCTTCCACCTCTCTCTTCTCCAGTGATAACCCTTCATCACCCCTTCCCCAGCCCCCTCCCTCGCCGCCTTGAACAACTATGACTCTGACTCCCACCCCTCTTCTCTCCTCTCCCATCCCTCTCCCTCTCCCTCCTCCCCGACCTCGCCCGTCTCCTCGCCCTCACCTGCTGATTCACCCTCCGCTCGAGCTCATCCGCGCCAATCTCAACATCTCCATCATTCCGATCATCACTCCCCATCCCGCTACGGAAAAACCACACACACATGTTGTCGTCGTTATCAATGTTCTCGAGATCGCCAATGTCAGCTTCGTAGCCGGTGTCCTGAGTGTCGCATAATATCGTTGCGGCGAATCGAGTGTGAGAGCTTGCGGGATGGTGATCCGAGGAAAGCTCAGGAAGCTCCCCGTTGTTGATAGCATAGCTTGGTTGCAGATACACATCCATCTCCATGTCCATCGCCATCTCTATATCCATCTTCATAACCTCACCACCCTCCTCCCGTTCTCCTGCAGACATATCCCGCATCCCCAAATCCGCCACCCCATC
>ML220178.1:42762-67731 GCA_004786065.1 Ascodesmis nigricans | reverse complement strand
CACTGCGGAAAGGGGACGCTTTGTATGTTAGTTCTCGCGCCATATCCCAAAGGGACGCATGCGCTTAAATGATTACAATCAATCAATCAATCAATCAATCATTTAACGGCGGAATACTTGAAAAGAATAGGGAAAGCCACAAGCGTCAAATGCTGGTGGTGCGGAGACCCTCGACAGAACCGTGAGCACCTCTTTAAAGAATGCAGACACTGGAGAAGACAACAGGAGAAGCTGTGGAAAGACCTAAAGCAAATCGGCCTCACGAAAAGACACGCACTCGCCACCATTTTCACAGAACGGAGGGCCACAGCGGCAATTCTGAATTACCTGGAAACGACGAACGTGCGGAAGGTGCAGAACGACTCGGAAATAAGAGAGGGAGAAGAGAGACGGGCGGAAGAAGGGGGGGTGGTAACAGCAGGAAGAGTCAGTAACTGGAGTAGAGGAAGAATGAGGGCGAAGTGGGAGACGTCGAGAGAAGGAAGTGGAGAATGGAGGTGAGGTAACATGCACATTAAAATGAAGAGAAAGAGGAGAGAACGTGCTTAGCAGCTCACTAGCACAACTCAAAAGGCGACCATCGCCAGCGCGAAGGGTCGGCGAGAAAGAGGGTTGACAATGGACGAACATTATGTATACAGAAAGCCTGTAAAGAAGTAGAAGTAGAGGGGAGGAGGAGGATGGAGGTTTGTAAAATTGGGGACGCGCCATATCCCAAAGGGACGTATGCGCTTAAATGATATCAATCAATATCATATGCAGCATTTTCATCAGGCTCAACCACAAAAAGTCAACTTCAATCCTTTCATTCAGTCGTAGTCGATTCCTGGAGTTCTGTATTTATCTTATTCCATGTTCTCACCCACATGTGCTCATATCAACTCCAATGATTCCCGCAGATTCATCAGTACATTACTCAGAAACACATACTGATTTGTAACCACCTCAGAATCCACGAGTTTCCACACCCCGCACTGTTCAACCCTCAACGCACTCGCACAGCGGCATGCGCAGCGATGACTTCATTGCCGATCGCCGCAGAAAGGATGACTTAAGAACCACCACCCCCATCCCCCAATTGTTGTCATAGGTACATGGTGGTTCTCCGTCCTCCTCGACTTTCAACTCATCCACTTCCAGTTCCTCAGCTTTGTTATCGACTAGCGAGTCGATTCCTCCGACAGAACTTTGCGAGTTACAATCGTCCTCAAGCGGTACTACTTTCTACCAACAGACACCCGCTCAGTTGTGATACGAGAGGATTTAGGACCGGTTGGAAGATTATTGGGTACAGCGTCGCCATGTCGAAACCAGCGGGCTCGGGTTCGCCGAAGGAGGAGAGTGTTTCGAAGAAGGCCAAGACGGCGGAGAAATGTTGGTTCTGTTTGATTGAGTTGGAGGTGTGGATTGAAGGGGGCTAATAGAATGGCAGATCAACTTGTTTACTGGCCCGGATTCCCAGGAAGGGCGGAACCGATTCGACTGGCGCTGGAAGAGGTGATTTCTAAGACTCTGATCCTTCATGAAGCATTGGAATGGAGATGGATTGCTGATTTGTATGCTTGGTATAGGCAGCAGCGGAATACGATGATACACCCGGCGGCATGGACGAGTTGATGAAATACGTTACCCCGGAATTCGTGGATCCTAGTATGTGTTCTCATTTCTCTTCCGGACCATAAGGTTATTATACTGACGAAATGAAAGATGGAAATACACCTCCCTTTGCCCCGCCGATTCTGAAAGTCGGTAACCATCTGTTGTACCAAACAACCAATATCTTGCTCTTCTTGGGCCCCAAACTCGGGCTGATCCCGGATGATGAGCTTGGATTGTACCAAGTTAATGAGCTTGCTCTCACGGCGTGGGATTTGAGTGATGAAGCACACAATACCCAGTACGTCCCAGTTCACTTTCACGAAGTACTAGTTCTAACCCCGCTTGCCCATAGTCACCCTATTGGTGTCGGCCTCTACTATGAGGATCAGAAGGACGCTGCTGCCGAGAATGCAAAGCAATTCCGCGAATCCCGTATCCCCAAGTTTTTCGGTTTCTTCAACCGAGTGCTTGAGCAAAACAAAGCATCCAACTCAGATTATCTCGTCGGAAGCTCGCTTACCTATGCCGACCTCGTACTGTGGCAAGTCATTGACGGATTGAAGTTTGCGTTCCCGAAGGCGACAGAAAGGGAGCTGGGAAAATTGGAGTTGTTGAAGGCGTTTTATGACAGGGTGAAAGAAAGGCCGAGGATTAAGGAGTATTTGGGCAGTAAGAGGAGGCAGAAGTACTCAAATGGCCTGTTTAGGCATTATGAAGAGTTGGATCAGTAGCATGGGCCTGTAGATAACTCAGAAGCTGGGTTGTCGAGTTCATGAATTTGTTGGTCAAACTTCATCCTAGGCAGCAGCCAGGTTTTATGAGGGTGAAAGTAGAGTATTCGAAGCGCATGAATGAAAATGTCTACACATGACTTCAATTGAATTAGAAAGCCCATTCTCTTCATCATGCTCAAGGCGTCACTTATCCACACATCCGCGGACGGTTGCCTTTCCATTATGCTCTATCGCATCTCCGCGCTCCGGTCGCCCCCAAACTGACAAGGGCGTGAAACGACAACGTCGCAGCATCCGGGGAAGCCACCCCCTTGTACCCATCACCTCACCTCACCTCACCTCACTTCTCCCGCCCCGAGGTGTTCAAGAACCCAGCGACACCCAAATCCGTTCTCTACACTCTCTCCCTCCATTGGGACGCCCTTTCTCTTCCACCCATACCTCCTTTTTGGAGCTCACCACCAGACAACATTAACATTCACGACGGTCCCCCGTGCTCCCCACCCCCCATTATTCACTCCGACAATATCGGTACCCGTACCAGTACTTGCTGAAGACGAGCTCATCTGACACCCGCACTTTACTACCCGAGATTTCTCCGCACCACCCAATCTTAAATCCAAACCTGCACTTCATCCACAACACCGCACCCTCTCACCGCCTCCTACCCTCACAAACCTCATAATGCGGAACCGGCTGGCAGTCATAGCGACTGCGCTCTCGATCTTCATCTTCTTGTCGTATATCCTGCTCCCGTCGTCGTCGAGCGCAAAGATCACGTTTACAACACCGACGTATTCAAGTGCGGAAAGCGGTGTGAAGGGAGGAACTAGCGGGGTTGTGAGCTCGAATGCAGGGCCAGGGGCAGGTGGCGGGAAACTGGGTGGCGAGGGAGGAGCACATGTTCGGCCGGAGTTGCTGAAGGGGGAGGTGATTATGCCGCGATTGGGGAATGAGACGATCAAGTGAGTGTTTTCTTCTCCCGTTACAGTGTCAGGAGAAGAAGAAGGGATAGGGGGAAGAATGAGGTGAACATGGCACTGACATCTATCCTCCCCGCGCACAGACAAGAGCTCGGCCGTGCCTCCTGGAAGCTCCTCCACACCATGCTCTCCCGCTACCCGCAAGACCCTACCCGCGATCAACGCGAAGCCCTCCACGACTACATCATCCTCTTCAGCCGTCTCTATCCCTGTGGCGAGTGCGCGCAGCATTTCCAACTCCTCCTGGAGGAATTCCCTCCGCAGACTTCGTCGCGAGATGCTGCCAGCCAGTGGGGATGCCATGTACACAATGAGGTGAATAAGAGGCTGAGGAAACCGATGTTTGATTGCAACACCGTCACGGAACATTACAAGTGTGGGTGCGCCGATGCAGATGGTGAGGAGGGGAAGTTGAAGCCGTTGGTGAAACCGACTAAGACCCCGGCGAAGAAGGAGGAAGAGGATGAAGAGGAAGATGAGATGGAGGAAGAGGAGGAGGAGGAGGAAGAGAAAAGCAAGGTAGAGGAGAAAAAGATGCCGACCACGGAGTTGGTTAAAGATGATTTGGTGACAACGAAGGTAGAGGAAAACACGCCGAAGAAGACGAAGACCCTGGAGGAGAATGTAGAAGAGAGTGTGAAGCATGGATTCAAGATTGAGATTGAGAGACAAGGGTGAGTAGGCCATGTCATGTCGTCTGTCTTGATGTTTCATTGAGCAGTAGTGACTGACGAGTGCAACAGCACAGTCAACGGTGGTTAAAGCGGGAGATCGAGAGAAGGAAGTGTAGGATGTAATATGGATATGCCGGCTTGCTTATTTGTAAGATATCTATTTGCCGTTGTATGGAGTACTTTTATATCCGTTTATGCCATATCTATTATCTTCAATGGTACTGGTACTTCTCCAAATCCCCAGCCTCGTGGAATCCTTCGTAATGTTTCTTTCTTATTCCTCCTCCTTATCCACCATCACCACAAGGACCGCATTCCCCCAAATCACCTCCCAACATGCACTCATACGGGTTCCGGTCTACTCGCAAACACAACCTTCCACCTCACAATTTCGACCACCTCCAACTCCTCCACCGCGGCCCCCTCCCCATCCTCCTTCTCCTTTTTCTTTCTCCTCAACACCCCCATCGGTACCTTCAGCTCCACACACTTCCCCAACAATCTCTGATGCTTCCCAACAAACATCCATACACGCTTATCACCTCTTTGGCGTTCCTCGTCTGACGGAAACAGGATCCGCCCGAATTCCGTGGTTACCGAGTCGGCATCGGAGGCGGAGATTGTGTCGGGGGAGATGTTGAGGGTGCCTTGGATTTCGAGAAGAGCGAGGCCGGAGGGGGTGTGCAGTAATTGAGGGAGAGGGGAGGGGTGAGGAGTTGTGGGTTGGGGTGGTGGGTGGAGGGGGATGGAGGGCATGGGGGAAGGTCGTTGGATAGGAAATGGAGAGGTGGATGGTGAGGAGGGAGGGAGGTCGGGGTCGGCAGATTGACTGATATCAGGATTGCTTGGGTCTGTGTGGATAAGGGCCAAGAGTTTGAGATCGGCTGGAGTTGGTGGTCATTTGCGCGGTGTCACACCGTGTTTTTGACGCGTATGGAACGGCTACCGGAGTTCCTTTTAGTTGTGCTCATAATGTCTAATTTTTATTTGACGTCATCAAAGCTTCTTCCTCTGTGGCGCAATTGGCTAGCGCGTCTGACTGTTAATCAGGAGGTTGGTGGTTCAAGCCCACCCGGAGGAGTATTTGTTTTGCATTTATTTTCTTTTGATACCAGTGTGAATTGGAGCCTTATTGGATTGATATCATTTTGACCGAGTTCGATGAATAAGTGGGGCCTGAATGATATGAACCAGGTGTACCATAGTCGTCGGTCTTGTTCTGGGTCCCAACGGTGGTCCAACAGTCCGCTGATGAGAAGTGTGGTGAGGTGGAGATCACAACTACGCGAAGCTCACGAAACATACCACACACAATGCAAAATATCTTGCTACCCCTCGTAGATGGCCTGACCAATATCATTTTCATTAAAAGAAGCATTTGACTACGACTCCTACCCCTATGTCTGTGCAATTCCATTCGCCTCGGTATCAGGTTGATGACGAGCTACCCCTGCTAAGCGCGGCTTAGAGGCGGGGACTCGATTGACCACCTTGCCTCAGCTTCAGTTCGCCCTCCTCCCACCATCGATCTCCATCATCACCATGGGTTTCACGCAACGGGTCATCGCGCTCCTGGTCCTTGTGGCCATCACAATTTCCTTCCTTACCAACACTGCAGAGGCGACCAAGGGCCCCAAGATCACGCACAAGGTGACTTCACCTCCTTCAATGTCGGTCAATTCACTTGCCTGACTTGCGCCCCCAGGTCTACTTCGATATCCAGCATGGCGATAAGGAAATCGGTCGCATCGTAATGGGTCTGTACGGCAAGACTGTGCCCAAGGTATGTTCATGCTCATAGCCCTTTAGAGCTTTAATTGTCAGGTATGAAGATTGTAGCTAATGACCACGTAGACCGCTGAGAACTTCCGGTGAGACTTTTCGCGATACGTCTGATGAAGGCGGCAACTGATACGATGTCTTACCCAGCGCATTGGCTACTGGCGAGAAAGGTTTCGGCTATGAGGGCTCCAACTTCCACCGCGTCATCAAGCAATTCATGATCCAGGGTGGTGATTTCACTCGCGGCGATGGTGAGCCTGCACAACTTCCCCACTTATCAAGCATTTCGCTGATGGCATTAGGCACTGGTGGAAAGTCCATCTACGGCGAGAAGTTCCCCGATGAGAACTTCAAGCTCAAGCACACCCGCCCTGGTCTCCTCAGCATGGCCAACGCCGGCAAGGACACCAACGGCTCTCAGTTCTTCATCACTACCGTCGTCACTTCGTAAGACCCCTGAAACGAGTGTTCATGTGCTCTTTTTTTCCCCCAAGTGATGAGAATCATTATCCAATACAGTTATCCCTGTCAGACGACAACACTGTCAATACTGTTGATGAACACTTTCTGACCACCTTTCCCTTCAATATTATTCATATACAATAACCACGGTTAGGCATCGCGCTAACTTTAGTCCAGGTGGCTCGACGGCCGTCACGTCGTCTTCGGCGAGGTCCTCGAAGGCATGGATGTTGTTACCGCCATCGAAAAAGTCGCCACCAGCTACGGCGACAAACCCAAGGAAGACGTCAAGATCAAGAAGAGCGGCGAGCTCCCAGTTCCCGAAGAAGGTATTCACGTCGATCTTTAAGCGCGCCTTTATCATCGTTCCTGTTACGTCTATTGCTCTATGCCTCGTTCTTCATATTTTGGTATTTTTGTCTGAAGTTTGAACCTTTTTCTTCTTCTTCTTCTCGACTACCCTCAACGACGGCAATGACGATGGTGTTCTGCGAAAGAAAAAAAAAAAACCTCGAATTCTTGGTAGAAATATATGGATTTCGAGCTCTGTGAATTAGAGGCATGTGACCATGTCTGCCATGTAAAAAATTGCATGTCGTTCATGATACGTGTGTTCGTATGTTCTGTGTGCTCGCTATTCATTTTCGCCATCATATCATCGTCATCATTGCCCTCTTCCCTAGCCCCATTCTTGAATGTTATACTGTATCCACTTCTACACTTTTCATTATGTATCACCATGGCATTTTCTTCGCTTCACCATATTTGTGTACTTGTTCTTTCCTCCCTCCTTCTCTCCAAATGCCTTGATCTTGTTCTCACCATATTTTCCCTTGCCTATCCTAGTTGAAGACAACGCTTCCGCCTCTTCTACATCTACATCTACATCTACGTCTTTCGACCCGAAAACACAGTTGAGACAGTTAACACAGATGCTAATTCTCCGCATCACATAGGCATCGAGACCCAGGAACCGAAACCGGTTATGAAGAGTGATGGTGGCAGCTCGGGGTTGTCGGGTATGCAGTTGTTTTTGATCTTGGGGATTGTGGTTGCTGCGGGAGCTGTGTATGCGAAGCACCGTGGGACGGAGAATATGTTGGCGAAGGATTATTAGGTGAGGGTTGGGGTGAAGTTGTAGGGTAGGAGAGTGCAAGGACACGTAATGGTAATTGCAGTTGGATATGATGGTGTTGACGAGCAGTGAGCCTGCATGCTTGTAGGTGAACGAACAGAATGATCATTGTGTAGCCGGTTTTACGGGCTGCTTCCTTTGACTTTCTTGGCCCCTCCTTTCGAGCGGGAGATGCCGTCTTGTCGTTACGCGTTTTACTCTCTCAAGACTACAGTACGAGTATTTCGAGAATCCTGACCACTCGATCAAAGCGTATGTTTCCACCCACTACATGGTCATCCGAGCTTCCTGTCTCAAGTCAGTTGGAACCATTCGAGTACACTTATAATCTTAGACACCGTTTTGATCCACTGCCAAACGCGATCTAGAAACCACGAAACAGCACAAGCGGATATAAATACCCGTTGACGTTCACAATTGTGCTTTCAGTAGAGCCTCGCGATCAAATGTCTCCGAGAAAGTGTGTTTGCTCAAGAACTATCGCCTATTATCAGCCCTATGACCACCAAGCCCCTTGCATACAACGCATAAAGAGGATGTAGGGGACACAGTAGTGTGGAGAAGTGAGTTTGGGGTTGTACTCGATGGTGATGTTGTAGAAGGTGCGTTGATGGGAGATGGCGAATGTTATTTGTGGATAGGATAATAAAAGCCAGCAGACGGGAGTATATCTTAGTTTCTATGGTTATGGGCTTCTAGATGAAGTATAGAGGCGACTATAGAAGTCGGCGTATTTTTTCCTCGTCAGATTCAATCTTGATCATAATATGACCCCTTGACGACTCGCTGTATCGTTCTTTATTCGCTTCCCATATCCAATCACGTCCAGGGCTCCATCCCCCATACCCAACTATCTACACCCTTCCTCTACGGATCCGGCGTCCAAGCTTGATCCTCCCATCACCAAGTTGTCCTTCCCAAGCCTTTATACAGCATGTTTTTTACTTAGTAGGTAGTGGGTACAACAACCCCTCTCCATCTCAGCCCACATTTGTACCTCCACCATGGCAGGAGAGGAGGTACATACCTACCACCAACAACCGTCCCTGGATTAACTGCTACACACAGGAAGCGTACACCCAACGCGGCCATTCCAGCCCCCAACAAACAGTTACAAACACCCTCGCCTAATCTCCGAAAACGGTTGTTTCCGCCTGTCATGTCAGCAGTTGAACGGGAAGTTCCTTTTCCCCACATTTTGTGCGCTGGGACGGGACCATACTTTCCCATACATAGTTTAATGTAATAGTACGACCTCAACTTCGAATGGCGGAGAGAGTGGATGCAGGAATGATAAATACCACCCCTCGAGTCGTGGAGAGATCAATTCCCTCCCTTTCGTTTTCTGCTTCTTCTTCGTCTTCTTTTTCTCCCATCATTACTCGAGTCTCCACTTTACAGACTGGGAAGGATATTTATCTAGCTGTTTATGATCCGAAACGATAGGAGTAGCGTCACCATGCGCTTGCTTCTTATATCAACTCTCACGCTCCTCGCAGCCGGGGGAGCGTATGCCGCCCCTCAGGGCGTCGACCCAGCACGCCCGATTGCGACTCTTGCTCCGGTTGATCCAGTCGTCCCGATTTGTAGTGGGCCTTGCGATCCGAATACAAAGTATCCGTGTGGGTTGTCGCAGACGAGTAACTGTCTTTGTCAGCTGGTATGTTTCCAGATCTATTTCATCCTCTACTCTAAGCCATATTGTGAAAGAACATGAACTCCAAGTTCTATGAAGCTGATATAATGGACATAGAACGCCAGCGGCCGCTACGAATGCCGCAACCCAGTTATCTCACCTCTCTGCGGCGGAAAATGTAATCCCAACATTGACGCGATTCAATGCGGTGGTGCCGCAAATTGCTTGTGTGTTTCCACCGGCGTACGTCCCTCAAATCCCGAATGGAGAATGATAATGCTGATGTTGATTCAACTCCACCAGGTGTTTGGAGAAGGAATCTGCCGTCTCCGTGTTTCCCCACCTGGTCCGGGCTGTGGCGATCCTTGTGACCCACTGTCAACAGACGCCAACCAGTGCAATCGTTATGTCAGCGCAGAGCCCGTGAAGACTCCGAAGTTGGATACTGGGGCCGCGATTCCGGTGCCGATTCGGGATTGTACGTGTCATTGGGTGAGGGATTATATTGTTGCGGAGGCGGAGTTGCAGAAGGCGGTGAGTAGTATCTTTGGTTTTGCTAAAGTTCGAAGAGATGAGGATGTTTTGGAAACTGTTGCTGACGATGAATTACTACGGCAGGATGAAATTTCACCGATTCCGGGCCCCATCATCCCGATCCGCCCACGTGGTAATTGTAAACCTCGTAACCCGCCTGAAGTAATCCCGAAGTGCGGTGAGCGGTGTATCAACAGATGTGACGGCGGATGTAACTGCGTCAAGAAGGTTTGTATCTTCCCATCATGGTGTATCACCCACTTCATATGAAGCATCAACTAACTGATGAATACCGCAGACCAACGCCCTCATCGGTATATGCGAAAAACCAAAGCCTTTGAACTGCGGTGATTATTGTGATCCTACCTCTCTTGATAAATACCAGTGCTACGGCTCCCTTGTCAAACCTCCTCTCCCAGTCGAGCCAAAATGTATCTGCCAATGGCTCCTCACTGCAGAACTCCCCAAAGACGAGCCCTATGTAAGTCCCCTCATCCTTCTTTCCCTCTTCTACCATCACCATCTCCCTTTACCCATCGACTAATACACATAGGAATCTCTCCTCCCCCCTCGTCCCCGTGGAATCTGCAAACCACGCATCATCATCGACCCCCCTCCCCCCAAATGCGGCGAAAAATGCACCAGCATCTGCGAAGGCGACTGCACGTGTATCATCAAAACCGGGCAGCGCGAAGGCATCTGTGAAAAACCCGTCAAACCGCCGAATTGTGGTGACCCGTGTGATTTGTCGTCGCAGGACAAGTATCAGTGTGCGGGAGTTGCGACACCACCGTTTCCTGGGTTCGAGCCGGAGTGTACGTGTCAGTCGGCGCTGGTGATTGGGGGGCCGATTCCACTGCCGACGGTTGTACCGGCGAAGGAGGTGAGTTCCTAGGAGATAGGTTGAGGTTGAGGTTGAGGTTGGTGAAAGGTGATGATGACACTCATGATGCTGATGATGATTGTGGTGAAATAGGATGACAAGGCAATTCCAATCATACGAAGAGGCGTCTGTAAACCCCGAATCATCATCGACCCTCCCCCAATCCCGAAATGCGGTGAAAGGTGCACCAGCGAATGTCAAAGCGACTGCACCTGTCTCATCAAGGTCCGTCTTTCTCATCCCACCACCCTATATCCCATTTCAATCCCACTCCACAACCCAATAATCCTAACCACCCACAGACTGGCGAGAAAGTCGGCATCTGCGAGAAAAAAGTCGACCCCCCACCACCCCCCAAATGCGGTGAACGTTGCCTCATCACCGATATCTGCTCCGGCAACTGTACCTGCATCATCAAAGTCCTTCCCCCTTCCCCCTCCTCCCCTCTCTCATATAATTCTAACCTCCCTCCCCCCCCCCAACAGCCCGGAGCCCGCGAAGGCATCTGCGAAAAACCGACAGACCCTCCACCACCCCCCAAATGTGGCGAAAAATGCACCAGCACCGATATCTGCGCTGGCGACTGTACCTGTGTAATCCCCCTCAACCAGCGCACGGGGGTGTGCGAGAAACGTCCGCCGCCCGTTAATTGCGGGGATAAGTGTGACCCGTTGTCGGATGATATCTGGCAGTGTTCGGGGGGTGTGAGGGAGGGGAAGGAGCCGAAGTGTTCGTGTGTGTGGGATAGGGCGGTGCCGCTGGTGAGTGTTTGAGAGTGAGCGAGAGCGAGCTCTAGTGGGAGAGAGGGTTCTCTGTTGATGGAGATGTTTCCATCGACGGAGATGCTATCAGTATAGGAAGCAAAGATGACAGAGCTGATAAGTTCTTCAAAACACAGGACTCAACAAAACCTTTCCGTCCCACCGGAATTTGCAAACCCATTCCCCCGACCGACGCCGACCCTCGCTGCGGTGAACGCTGTCTAAACCGCTGCCAGGCCGACTGTGAATGCATCAAAAAAGTCTGTGTTTCCCCCTCCTTATAATCCCGCTGAGGTGATAAAACTAACAGCAACACAGCCCAACGCCCTCATCGGCACCTGCGAAAAGCGCGGCGAATTCTGTTCCGGCAAGCCCTGCGGAACCGGTGCGGACAGCGAGTGTTTGGCGAGGAGCGAGAAGTGCTGGTGTGAGAAATCGGAGGTGAGTTGACATCTTGAGCAATCATACTACTGTTTTGGAAGATGGGGCTGATGGCAATACAGATTGTGGGGGAGCCGGGACGGTGCGCGCCGTTGCATAACTAAGGATCGAGGAGAGGGGGTTTGAAAGGAGGAGAATGAAGGGGGAGTTTGAGTCAAGGATTGGGATGTCGTGTTGAGGCGGGTGTAGTAGTACTCTACACAAGTGAAAGTGAAAATGGATATGATTGATATGATTGCTTGATTGATGTCTCTTTTCTCCCACGTAAAAATCACTTCCTGTACCACTCTACATCTCCAGCACCGGCCGCTACAACCCCTCCCCCACATGAAGTTGAGCTCACCACCGTCAGCAACTCACAGCACCCGCCCCCTTCAAGTTGCAGGACTTTCCTCAATCGAAAAGAAATGGAGTACATCCCACATCCCACAACACCATCCTACACCAGTACTCCACACGTGTGTGCAATCTCATTCGACATGCCATCTATTATCTCCCATGGCACCAACTCCTATCTAACCACCACTATGTACCACCACCACTAACTACTAGCTACTATACTACCCAGGAACCCGTAGAGTACTTTACAGCGCACTCCAAACTCCAAACTATACCCAGTATACCCGTATCCACCCAGAGTCTCCATAGGTAGTCAGCTACACCGACTTACAAATTCTATACCCCATTTTTTCCTTCCCATCCAGTTCAGCCCCATCCTCACTAGTAGCAACGAACGGGAGGGGGTAGAGTACATCAACAAATATAGCGCGAAAACAGAAATAAGAAGAGGAAGAGGACAGAAAAAACTCCATACACGAACGAAGAAAATGTCGAAAAAGAGAAGGAGAAAGAAAAAGAAAAAGAGAAGAAAAAGAGGGCTAGCAAAAGCCAGAACTCATTACAAGAAAAAAAAAGGCAGCCAGCAGCTACCATAGCTACTACACTATCATACGATATACCAACTTCCGGCCCGTCAAACCAAAAGCAAAACTCAAAAAGCAAAACCAAAAGCAAATTCATGGTATAAACGTTTCAGTCCCACAACAAACCCATCCCCCGTACTCTGCCGCCGAAAAAATCATGAAAACCCCCCTCCGCCAGTATTACTCACCACATGATGATGCATCCCTTTTTCCATATTCTCTTTCCTCGATACCTCGATACCTCGATACCCAGACACCCTGACACCAGCAACCGACCGTGAGTACACACCGGCGCCAACCCAACCCATCCTTCTATTCCAACACGGCAGTATATCCAAACACCCCCCTTGAGCGACGGCAACACCATAACACCATAACACCATATCCTAGCTCCAACCGGACTCAACTCACAGCTCACACCTCCATCATCTCCCGTCCCGCCTCCTCCTTCCCTGCCGCTCTCACAAGCTTCATAAACGCCTCCTCCACGGTCTCCGCCTTCTCTCCCACCGCCTCTCCCTCACCGACGACCATCCCCATCGCCGCGCCCAAATCCCACCTCGCGGTCGCCGACCACCCGAGCACCGCCATGACCTCCTCTCGACTGCCATACAGCTTCGATTCCAGGGCTGACAACACCGCGATGGCCGTTCTCACCAAAAACGCGTCTCCCTCGAAGGCATACACGTCCCACAAGCGATTGGTGATATCCGGGGGACAATGCAGCGCGAAGAGTGTCATCCACATTGGCTCGAGATAGGCGACTGGCGGGATAGTGAGGTTGCGGTGGATATGTGCGAACAGCGAGGGAAGCTTGTACTGGAATGCTTTGAGGAAGAGCGCGTAGGCGCGCGAGATCGCCGATTCGTCTTGCGTGTAGAAGGCGAGAGGGAGGGGGCGGTTGAGGATGTTGGCGAGGGCGATGAAGGCGGTGTCGGTGGGGAGAGAGAGGAGGAGGAGGCCGGCGATGACGTGAGTGCCGTAGACGTAGCCGACGTCGGAGCGGTACATGGCGTAGGCGGTGAGGAGATCGGTGAGGGATTCGTGGAGGGGACCTTTTTCCTGTGGGTGTGTTAGTATGGGGTCGTACACTGCGATCTCGCTATCATTGAAGTCAAACCAAACGCACCTGGAAGATTTTCATATCCTCAAAAGTCGTTTTCACGTCTCTCTGGATAGCGGTAAACAATTCCCTCTCCTTACTCGAGTACATACTCGGAGCCTTTCTCACCCCCAGCTCAATCTCCTTCCCTCTCTTCAACGCCAGCCTGAATGTTTCCGAGCTAACAGCAAGATGATTTCCGAACGCCAATTTCCACACCTGGCCTCTACACCTTGGCGCAATTCCCTTCCACCAGAGTTCTCTCGTTTCCCGCTGATTCACCGCCTGGCTCCAGTTCGGGATAATCATTTTCTCCCAGACGTTATGGTGTTCTGATTTCATGCGTTCCCTTGCCTCATGTTCCGCACGCTCGCGTTCCATCCGTTTCCGCTCTGCATCCTGGGAACGTCTCATCATACGTTGATATTCTTTGAGATGGCGCTTCTCCTCTTCTTTTGATTTTGGGGGAAGCCAAGCGGGGCGGGTTCGTGACAGGACAGCTTCTTTTTCCTTACTGATAGGGAGGGGGTCAATAATGCCATTGGATACCTGGAGTGGTGGGAGCGTTGGTGGGGCAGCCATGGGGCAAGATTGATCCAATGAGGAGGAAGGCTTTTGTGGCAATGATGGGGAATCGTGCTTTCCCTTCTTCCCTTGGGCAGATTGTTGCTGCTTTGTAATGTTCTGGACATGGGTTTGCTCCGCAGCGAGTTGTGCTTGGTCAGCATATTCCTCAAGTTTTTCACTCAGCTCCTTGGCCTCAGGATCGAGCTCTTCCAATGCATCGTTCCAGCTTTTACTCCGGGTTGTTGGGGAAGCACGTTCTTGCCTCGGCTTTCCGTTGATTTCTATTGTCACGGGAGGGGTAACACTCGAGTCTCCAGCCTTCGGAGTTGGAGGGCTCGGAGATGCTCCGCGGTCTGGAGACGGCGTGTTCGAGTAATGTCTCGATGACCTGGGGCTTAACGGGACATTACAGAAGATAGTATCCGGCGGTACATCATCGTCCGAATCGTACTCTTGCTCCAACAGTTCACTCCTCTTCCTCTGCTCCTTCCAACTCATCCTCCGAGGACCGCCTGGCGATACCATGGGGATTCCGTTTGCAACTCCGTTCAAAACCGACGACCTGACACCATTCGGGTGGGCGCTAATCGGCGTCGCGGCGGGAGAAGAGTTCCTGGATCTCGCCCGGGCGCCAGCAGTGGTTGCAGCACGGCGAGGAGCAGGCGGTTGACTCTGCGGCTTCCTAGGCTTTGTCGAGAGATGGTCCACGGCGGAGTGGGAGAGGGAGGTGTGCAAGTTCGGGATATTCGGCCGCTTTATCTGGGAGTGTGTGAGATCGCGGAGAGCCGTGGGAAGACTTGACTTTGGTGGATTCCGAAGGGGAACAGCAGTGCGGGTCCGCCCGCGCGGAGGCGTGTCGTGGTCATCGGTGAGACCAATGTCCTCAAAGTCGTTAAGGTCGGTGACTATGCTGTGGTCGTCGAGACGCAGACTTGACGCCGGGGAGGAGATGGTGGTGGAGGCGTAGGATGAGGATTCGGTGCCGTTGCGGGAGTAAGGAGGGGAGATGATGCCGCTGGTGGTAGTCATTTGGGGGGGTAGTGTCGGGGGTGCGGCGGGCTCCTGAGCGATGCTCTCCTCGAACGGGGGTTCAGATTCAAACGAGCGGGATGCTGAGACGAACGCCGTTTCTCCAGGAAACAGTAGAGGCGGGATCCGAGGTATTAGAGAGCTGTGGCAGCGATCGTCGGCAGTGGTGGAGGCTGTGGGATGGGTTGAATAAGGAGTGACGTAGAAGCGCTGCCCAGGAAAAGGAGATCTTGGGATCAATTGAGGCGAAGCTGTTGGGGAGTATCCAGCGGGATTAAGGACAGTGGGTGGTTGAAGGAACGGACTGTTTGGCGAGGACAGCAGAAGCAAGAAGATGGGAAGGTTGCAAGCGAGCGGCGACTCGTGGTGGGGGAGATGGTGGGAAGGTGGTGGGAGGTGTATGGTGGGTGGTGCTGGAGAAGGAAGTCGGAGGAGGTTGTGGACAGGACTGGGGAGACAGAGCGAGAGAGGTGCCGACACATCAACGGGATGAGGAACGGGACGCACTCACTCAACTCACCATCCCCAACTCGGACCATCCCCCTCGAAAGTCAGTGCACAGGAAGTTTAGAAACATCCATCGTGCACCGCCTAGAATCCTATATCCACCACATCCTCATCAACATCTCCCATAACACCATCGCTAATCAAGTTCCCCATGCTGCTACCCATACCCCAACTCTCACCATTCAAGCTCCCGTTTTCACAGCCTCAGAACCACACGCCCTACACGCTTGACAACGATGCGGACCCTGAAGATGCAAAATTGAATGCCGAAACGCCATCACGATATGCCACCATATTGCCAGACCCTGAACAGATAGTTGATTACCCCTGGCTGCCGTATCCCGGGTCAACGGGGGGAGGGAGAGGGGGTACTTGACTCTTGCTCCCTCCACAAGCGGTCCAAGTTCCCCTCCTTTTTCCTCTTCCTCCTTATTACCTTGATACCCCTCCACCGGTGTCCATCTCTAACATCCAGCACATCAACACATTCACCATCATCAACACCCACCCATCCAACGCATGACCCTCCCCCACTCAATCTGCAACAAATCGCTGCACCCACGCCACGCGTCCCGACTTCTAACATTCTATCCACACCTCAAACGACCGTTAGCTGTAAACTTCAAACAAACAAACACACCAGCAACCATCCTACGACACGTAGAGTAGATTGCGTGCGTGTAGATGTGGGCAGCGACACGTGCTTGTATTTCTTCGTTCTGTGACTCGCATGTAGAGATCAGGATAAAGATCACCGGGAAGGGAAAAAGAAAAGATTTAAATTACAGTAGGATCATGACATGTCGACATATCCACCGGCGCCCCAATAACTCATGTATGTACGAATACCGGTGCTCAACATTTGGGAATACGGCATACCACATCATCCCCACCACACTCAGCATCCTGCATCCAAATCATCTCTTCCGCCCTGATCATCAAAGCTCACTGACAGCCTGACACTACTCTCCACTTCTCGCCATCGTTACTGGCAGTCAAATATGATCACCAACTCCATTCCACCCTCCGCCGTCAGCGTTCCCTCAGTAATTTTTATATATATGTACCGGTATTACTGTGAGGTTGAACCTGAGTTCCTTCTTCACAGCACAACTTAACGTAACTGTGATGCACATATCCTCTATATAACCTCAACCTCACCTTCCATCTTCCTCAACAGAACCACATCTCACTCCCCCCTTCCATCTTCCTCAACAGAACCACATCTCACTCCCCCCTTCCATACTGTACCTCGCTTCTATCAAAAACCCTACCAGTGTACTCTATGTACGTATCTATGTATGTACTCTACGATACTCTACTGTGTATCGTATACTTAATCCCACACCGCTGAACGATTCAGCCCGTATGTATCCCGTATAAAGTCGAAATCTAAACACGATCGGCGCTGGTGCATCTAAAGCTCAACACCCACTGCGACGACTGCGTCCCAACAGGCTGTTAGCGGGCTGCATGGCAGTTCATTGCACTTACTCTAGTGTTGCAAACTCAGGAACAAACATCCGCGCTCCAGTGGGGTGTTGAGATTCGTCAGAGATGCCGTGGATGTCAAGTTGGGGGTGATGGTGGTTATAGGTCTATGACCTTCTTCGTTTGCCCAGCGGAGGAGAGCAGCTCCGATGTCATCGACGTATAATATCTGGTATCGTCACCTGGGGGACTCTGGGAAGATGAAGCTGGGAGAAAGACGAAGGTGGAAGAGGATGATCAACTCAAATATTCTAGTCCCTGCGCGTGGATGTTGGATACCCGCATCGAATGGCGGCAACACAGCCTATCGTGTTCACCTCCTTGACGCGGAGCCGTGGACATCATATCGCTCACACCCTTGTCAATAAAGGTGGGGGAGCAATTGCGGGCGGATGTAAACCTTTGAACTGTGAATCCCACTTACCGGCGCGTGTATGTGGCAGAATTAAAAGTTCCTCCACTGTATTATTAGTATCCGGAAGGTGTGCTTTTGAGCACAAGGAGCATGGTCAAAGCTTAAAGATGTTGATTGACGATGGGGGATGATGTGCTGCCCCCCACATCCACCATCCAGCATACGATCAGCGCTGCCCCTCGCGCCTGCCGACGACCGACGAAGACGAGCTCGAACTGGAGCTGCGACCTATTTATTTTCAGCCCAGTGCGTGAGCACGTGGACGGGTGCGGGGACGCCATGATTGGGGGGATGCACAATTGCGCTGAAAACGGAGGGGAGGCATGGCTGGTGGACCATACATTTTGTAGGCCCCCGTATGTACCGTATGTACCGTACGTGTGTGCAACCTCCCTCCCGAAGCTTTGGGCTGGGAGATGATGCTGTGGTGGTGCCTGATGATGGGTCCGAACGGAAAAGAAACTTGCCGGACGACCGTCTCATGGGCTGGTTGAAACACGGGAGACTGATGGGAAATGTCCAGATGGGATGGGGAGAGCAGGGCATGCGACTGTCGGCGGAGTGGAGTGCCATGAGTGGGACCTGGACACACTGACTCCCCTCTCGCGCTATTCTGAGGCCAATCTAACTGTATCCTATGATATCGGTGCGGCGGACGAGTGGTGTGGGATGGGAATGGATCTGGGGTCCGCCATGTTGGTGAGAGTGTGTGATGGCCAGCCAGAGTGAGAACGAGGGAGAACGAGGGGGAGAGAGTGAGAGCGAGAGAGAGAGGGAGAGAGTGAGAAACAGAGAGAGAGCTTCCTCCTCTCCATGTCCGTAGTTAACGTTAGTCCTCCTGCACCATCTCTCACCTGGCTGATTGTCTCCTACTCCTCCTCTTTCTCCTCCTCCTCTCCAACATCGTCAAGCAGCACTGTCTGCAGCCCCTCCTCTCTCCCGATCTCTCCTCCCTCCTTCCTCCCTCCTCCTCCTCCCACCCTCTCCGGCCCTGAGCAGAGCACTCCTGGGATATCGCTCCTCCCCCCCGCCGCCCTTCCTCGCCCTCATCCTCCTCCTATTCGACTCTCCGCACAGGCGTCTGCCTATCTGCCACCGCCCGCCCTGTCATTCGCTTGCCGCTGTCCCCAATCATCCGCCGCCTCTCACTCGGTGTCCAAGTTCACGAAACGCGCCTCCTGCCCTTCCTGCTTGCTATCCTCGGATCCCCGATCATCCTTCCAGTCCCTGTCCCCAGCCCGCTCCTGGAGTGCAATCGCTGTGTAAATCCCTACCCATCCCCCGCACTTCTTGGTCAACCGTGCCCGAGCTCCGTGACGGTCCTGACATCTCCCCCCCCCCCCCCGAAGGGCAACCTCCCCACAATAGCATAGGCATCACCGCAGTCTCTGTGTGCGCAGCCGGCCATCTCAATCCTCCGACCCTCGACTCCCGACTCCCGACTCCGTCCTCTGTGTCCCTGAAACGCCGTCTCGTGCTGGGCGCCGCCGCATCCTCCCCCTCATCAGGACCGTGACGCCTGGCGAACCCACCACCTTCACGCCACATGTATTGCGACGATGCCGACAGGTGACCTTGCTCAGAATGCTCCTCTATCGCCGTCTCCCTCCTCCCAAGGGGACTCGCGCCCTGGCTCTGCTACCGGGTCGACGACACCTCGCACCATGAGCGCAAAGTCCGCTGCCATCACCGCTCGCACAAACTACGTCTCGCCGTATCGCCAAACCCCGCCGTCACGGAGCGTCTCGTCCCCCGTTGCGGCACGTACTGCACAGAATGCCGGATCCCCGAATTTCAAGAATATCATCGACCGCTTCAACAATGGAAGAGATGAGAAGATCCCCGTCCCTACAAATCGTATTCCCGCCAGAGCAGTTGCAGCTACCACGCTCCCGAAGGAGAGACGGACTCCCAGTGAAGCTCGGAGAGCTAGTGCACTCAATGTCAATTCAAAGGCCCGGATTGGGACTGCGTCGGCGACAAAATCTAAGGCGCAAGCCCGGTCGGCTTCAGCGCAAGATGATGCATACCCAGGAGCAATCGTAACGAAGCCAACCGGGAAACAGCAGCAGCCAGTTGGGAATAGAAATTTGAAGGTGTCAACAACGGCCGAGAAAGAGGCTCCAAGATCAAGGCCAGGGCGCGCTCTTCCGGCTTTACAGACTAATTTCGAGCGAGATCCGTTCAAGGGAAAGGACCATCTGCGTCCTCGCTCGGCCATGGATGGTTATTCACCTTCTGCAGCGTCCCTTGCCGATAATGAGGCCGATTCGATAGATTCCCCCGGCCCGCCACGTACACATCATCTACACCACCGTCGGAGTCGCTCAAACTTTGAGATGTCGACTGCAGATCCAGCCGCAATAACCTCCAAACCAACGGATATCCGTAATGGAAGCAGCGCCTCGGATTATTCACCCTCGGCATCACCGCACCCTGGATTTGCCCATACACCGGCAGGAACTAAGCCAAGCGACGATTCAAAGACGTTTGCTAAACGACTGGAAGCGAAAGCTAGTGATCTCGGTCGCGGGACGAAGAAACCGCCAGTACAAACACTCAAGACAACGACGTTGAGAGTACAGCCTGTGCCACAGCCTCCGAAATCTCCGCCATTACGATCATCCAGGCAAAGGCTTCCTCTAGCGGTCGGCACGAATACGCATGCTAGTAGGCAACGATTACAGAACAATATATCAATCTTAAATGGGAAGTCAGGTCGGGTTGGATTAAATTCGGAGGAAAATAAGCGGAAACCGCCAACAAGGAAGATTCCGGAAATTGGAGCTGTCGACTTTGCTGCTCGAAGAGCGCGGATACAGGCATCGTACACCAAGAGCATGAAGGAGGACAATGATCGACGAGAGTTGGCGGCTAAGAAAGCAATGGAGGCTAAGAAGGTGAAGGAAGAGGTGGAGAAGGAGGAGATGGCACTGCAGGCGACTATTGAGATACAAGATACCAGAGCTCCGCATGAAGCACCTACCGAACCCAAAGAAGAACCGGAAAGACCCAGGACAGAGAGTGTTTCGGAATCTACAGAAGTTGAGGATTTTATACGCCGTGGAAAGATCATCTCACTAGTACCTGGATCGGAAGATACTCGAAAAATGCTGGAAAAACTACCCACTCTTCTCGACGATAGCGACAATGAGTCTGAAACCCCGACAGAGACTACCGGAAAGGAGGGGAAGAAGCTTGCGGAGGAGGCTTTGGTGGGAAAAAGGAAATCAACATATGACAGGATGCCGGGGGCATGGGATATGGATTATTATTCACCACCAGAGTCGCCGGTTAGAGAGCAGTTTTCCTTACATTCGCCAATCGAGCAACCTAGAGAACGACGATCTCCCACACCACCGCCGCCGCATGAACAACAGCGGACCCCTACACCACCTCCGCACCCAGCCGAACCGCCTAATGCCGTTAACAAGATTACGGGGTATCAACTTGTCGATTCGCCAGGTTGGGTGTCACCATCGGAAAAGGAAAGCCCTGTGTTCCCCGATAGTTGGAGACATTCTTTGGCGCCGAATGACAGCGTCTCGGATGCTGCTACCCCCGTCACTCCGGCTCAAGCAACTGTATTTTCTCAAGTCGCGGACATGCTGCGAGGAGATGGAAACAGTCCACTATGGAGCTCGAATTCGGAAACGAGCGGTTCAGATGCTCATACTGATAGCACGTTACACGGCGCAGTTCCCAAGGACCACGACCGAAAAGCCAGGCGAGAATCAACAATATCGCGACCAGACTCCGAAATGACTATCCACGAACCTCCTACACCTGGACCGGACGCAATCGCAATTGGGTTTGCGTCGGGCCAAAATTCTATGGCCGATTCCCGAGACGATGCGGAAACCCAGGATGCGTGGGAGACGACATGTGGGGAAACGGAAACAGAAGGAGAGACTGAGACAGAGGCTGAAACTGAGGGAGAAGGGTTTGATGATCATGAGGGTGATACTGAAGGAGACGGGTGTACCACCTGTTCGGAAGCCGCAGAATCTCCTCACCCAACGCAGGGGGAACAAACAGACGATTGGACCGATGCTTCAGAGACTGAGGGGAGCCCTGGATTTGATGATGACGAGTACGATCCATACAATGTCTATCGGTACAAGGCTGGTCCTCAACTTGAATCGCCCACGACCCCGCGACAACCCATTGAACTTTCCATCGAGCTGCCACCTACACCCCCGCCAAAGGATCCTCCGCCTCTACCTTTGAAGAATCTTCATACGCCCGCTTCGGCAAATCCAACATCCCCGAATGCAGACTTTTCGCAGTTCAATTTCCCGGACCTTGGAAGCGATTCTGGTGCTTTAGGTCTCGCGATCCACACATTCCCAGCTCACTACGATCTCCGGCCCACAAACGGCCAGCGTCCTTCGTCTTATCACACGGAAGAGTACTACACCAGCGAAAGAGTACAACCAGACCGCAAAATTTCGTACGACAGCGCAAGAACAACAACAACAGAACAATACAAGGCATTCCGACCAAATATTGAACCGCGCCCAAATACGTACCATGACGGACAGTCGCCGGATAGCTTCTACGCAGAATCTAGACCATCGTCGACTTTTACTCACAGCGCCCCGCCACCAACAACCGCTTCAACCTCAATGGCGTCGATCCCGAAGCAACCAACAACTGAGGAGGAAAAGCGCCTAAAACAGCGGTACTACGCGTTGAAGGAACTGCTGGATACCGAGAGCGCATATTTCCGCGATATCACAATCATTGAGGAGATTTACAAAGGCTCCGCGAGCGCTTGTTCGGCAATCACCTCGGAGGATATCAAGACGATTTTCGGAAACTCTAGCGACCTCGTGGAGTTTACAAAGTCGTTTTTGGAAATGTTGAGAGTTGCGGTAGCGCCCGTGTATACGCTTTCGCGGAATGCTAGTGGGTTAAATAGTGCGGCTGGAAGTATCAAGGATGTGGACATCTTGAATGGAGCGTTCCCGGAAGTTATCCCCACGTATGAAGAAAACGAGGCAAATGATCGGAGAACAAATGTCGGAGAAACAATTGCAAAGACGATGCTGGCGTTGGAGAGTGTCTATACCGATTGGGTACTCCACCAACCTCCTGCTCAGGCCCGACTCAAATCTCTCGAATCAAATCAGGCGGTGTCAATCTGGCTTGCGGTAAGCTCATTGTTAAGGATATTATTTCAGCTCTGATGGAATATAGGAATGCCAATCATGCGCTCGAGATCTGACGTCGGCATGGGATCTAGGCTCGTTGATCATCAAACCGTTCCAACGCGTCCTCAAATATCATCTCATCCTGCAGAACATTCAGAAAGCCACCCCGCCTGATCACCCTGATTTCGAGTCAATTGGCTTTGCGATCCAGGAACTCACAAATCTTGGCGTGCGCCTCAATAATGCCGTCAAGCGGAGAGACTTGGTCGATAAAATCGTCTCGAAGCATGACAACGATTTTCGACATGGTGTTTCGAAGGGACTTGCACGAAGCGCTTTCCAGGTTGTACAGTCGTTGAAGATGGCAGATGGTGTCATCGATGATCGGTATAATAGGTTGTTCCAGCAGTATAACACGCACTTTATGCAGGTTCAACTCATTGCAAGGGATTTCATTCTGTATGTGGATGATCTTCAGCCGAGTATGAATAGACTCTTGGACTACACCCACACGTTTCGGGAGTTTGGCGAGGTGCTGCCGTCAAACTATTCCGAGGTCGAGGCCAAGTGGAGGAGGTTTGATTCGGCTATGAAGGAGATCTCGACGAGCTATATGACGGATCATGTAAGTGTTCAACGGGGTATTAAAGGATTATAGCTGATGTTTGGCAGAAAAAACGAGTCCGTCAACATTGCATCCAGCCGCTTGAAACGCTTCTCAAGTTACATGAATCCCCACAAAAGATCATGTATAAACGAAATAAGAAGGCCCAGGATTACGCCAGATACAAGGCTGTCCAGGACAAAGGCGAAACTCCGGACCAGAAGCTGTCGGGACTTGCGGAGGAATACGTGGCGTTAAATGATACCCTGATTGAAGAACTTCCAAAGTTGTTCCAGCTTACCAAGAAGCTGGTCGAGGCGTCGCTGTTGAATTTCGTGGATTTGCAGGCTCAGTACATGAGTTGTTGGGCAACAAAGTTGAAGGTGACGTTTATGGAGATGGAGTTGCCGACGCAGATGAGTGAGATTGTGGATGAGTTTATGGCCGATTACTTGTACAACGAGGACACGCTTCGTAGTCTCTCGATTTGTAACGGTATGTTACCTGACCAACTGGAAGATTATCACTGACGTTCTTTAGGCTCTCTGAAAGAATCGTCCAGCAACCATCTTGAAGTAACCCGCTCAGTCTCCAGCGATCTCGCCCGCAACCCTCGCCCAAGGACTGCCGACCCACCCCGCGACCGCGCCGTCTCCCTCAACACCAACTCCCCCACCTTCGACACGATCCTCGCAGACAGCCGCCGCCACTCTGGCGACTCTCCCAAAACCCAATCTCCCTTCTCCATGACCGCCCCTGCCCTCCCCCTCCCCCCCCTCATCGCCTCCACCACTCGCTCCCGCACCGCCTCCACCAACCTTCCCACCCCACCGCCCCCACAACCCCAACCCCAACGCTCCCACACCGCCCCTCGCATTCCAGACTCCCACCGCGCAGCCCAAACCTCCTACGCCGTCTCCATCGCCTCCACAACCTCCTCCACATCCCTCCCCGAGCGACACCCCCCGCTCTCCCGCGCCGCCGCCAAAGCCGCCGTCAGCGCGCTCAACCTCACTAACAACGTGCAGGCTCGCTCACCATCCCCGCCGCTTCCCAGCGCAACATTCTCATCAGCAATGCCGATGGAAGATGACCGTGATCTCGGAGAGGTGGATAGAAGATCGCGGGCCAGCTTGAGCAGGAATGTGTCGAGAACCCCGTCCCAGGCTAGTACCGGGAGGAGAAATGTGCACACGTTGACCCTCGCGCCGAATGATAAGGTTATGTTTGTGGCGGCGAGTTTGTATGAGTTCCGCATGGAGGTTGAGAGGAGAGAGGCGGGGTTCGCGTATTTGACGTATACCCAGGGAGAGCTGTTTGATGTGAGTGTTGAGACCCTTTGTTATTCCCCGTTTTTTTTTTTTTGTTTTGGGGGGTTTGATTTGGGGGAATTGGGCTGATGGAGTAATAGGTCATCGGCGTCAAAGGCGAAATATGGCTAGCCAAGAATCAGGACGATCCGAAGGGCGAGATTGGGTGGATCTGGGAAAAACACTTTCAGAAGATTCCGGGGAGCGATGATTTTATTGCGGAGGTGCAGTGAGGGGGTGG
>ML220178.1:7191-39652 GCA_004786065.1 Ascodesmis nigricans | reverse complement strand
TAGTACGGCCGAGTATGGGGCTTCTTTTCCTCTTCTTTTTTTCCCCTTCTTTTTTTTTTTTTTTCGGCTTTTCATGCGGGTTGCTTTCAGGATTCCACGTTTTTTTACGCCCCTCTTAATGACTGGTTTGGTTGCCTTTTTTTTGCTGATGTGTTTGTTAGCTGTTGTTGCTGGATTGTTGGGTTGATGCGCTTTTATGAATGATTACGATACAGTGCGATGCGGGGAGGCTAGAGACGATAACTGGTTGTGGATGAGAGATGTCCGAGTCTCCCGGACAGGACTGGGATCGAGGGTGGGGGGATATGATGAGGTAATGGCGGATTGTGGGTGCGGGATGGAGGTGTACGATACTCTGGCGTTGGAGGGAGACGGCGTATGGCGTTGGGGCCTGCAGTGGAGGAGTGAGAGGAGTGGGGGACGGACGAATTGGGGATATACCATGTTATACAGCATATCACGATATGATACAATTACGATTACAATAAATTATCATACAATACAGTTACCATACACTTACCATACACTTACCATACACTTACCATACATTTACCATACACTGGCACTGGTATAACGTTACACTTACAATCACAGAACCACATCATCACAGCATCACAGCATCATCGCGTTCTCCAACATCCCGATACCCGCCATACATACATACATCCAGCCAGCCAGTCCAGCAGATAGATGCCTGTGTTGAGTTGGAGTTAGATTTGGAGTAGACATCATCATCATCATAATCATAATCATACATCAACCAGCAGCACCCACTCCGCCAGACTGGCGCAAACATGCACACAGCACACAGTACTACCATTAACATTACCACCGCTACGGTGGAATCAACGGTTTCCATTGATATATCTGACGCCATCTACGACCACAGCATCTACAGTATATTTACAAGTCTCTAAAAATAGTACAAGAAATTGAACGCCGTCAAACTTGTAAGTCGGCCGGCCGGCCGCAGCGGCGGCAACCTGAGCCTTAGTGTGTATGGGCATTCACCCACCCTTGCTCAGGTTCGTCTCGTCTCGTCTCGGAATCGAATCGTCGCGGGTGTGATGGGTGATGTGTGTCCAATCATTCATACAATATCCAACTTCAAGATCAAGTGCAATTGATATCACGCCAGAGAGACAAGGTAGAACCTAGAGCAGCGTACTTGAGCCCAAAGGGAGTGGGGAGCTAGCGCCGATGATGTGGGGATACTGATACATTGTACTAGTACTCTGCCCGGAACTCTGCGGGGTATAGTCTGCGAGGTATATACGCATGGATGGATCCGAAAATGAAGACTCAGAGTGCGCAGAGTGCGCAGCAGATGATCAGATGTGATGGTCTTGGAGGTCAGGGGTGTCAATATCAGGGTATCGAATTGTTTACGGAATGGAATGAAAGCGACGACTACGACGACGAAGAAGCAACGAAGAAACAGGAAGAAGAGAAGAAAGAAAAAGAAGAAAGATGATGAAGAAAGAAGAAAGAAAACTACAAGAAAGCTACAAACAGCATCCGAACAAGTTACAAAGCCACAACGACGGATATCGAGAGAAAAGGTAGAAAGGTAGAAAGATAGAGAAAGATAGAAACACGAAACCCCCCCACAAGCACAGACAGAAACATCATGATTAACCGCCCCCTCGAGTATCGATCGACTTCCCAGCACTAAACACCCAACTAGACTACTAGACTACAAGCACTACAAATTACATACAACTATTACTACTAACTAAAGTACCATCATCTCTTTTCATGAACCGCATAAACCCCTTGCAATCGCAAACCAACGAAACAAACGCAGCAAACCAACAAACCACGACGCTACTCCATCCATCATCCATACTCATCATCCATTACCCCCCCATCCCCTCTCCCGCTCCCAACCTCACCCCGGGAACAAACTCAACTCAGCAACTAGCCCCACATCCCCGCATCGTCCCAATTCTCAACCTTACTCGCACCACTCCCCTTCGGGGGCCCAAACATGGGACTCTTCAATCCCTTCATAAACATCATTGAACTCTCTCTGCGCTTACTTTTCTGAGATTTCTGGTTTTGTTCGGCGCCCGGTACTTGCAATCCCCCGGCGTTTCCCCCAGTCTCAGGAAATCTGGGAGTAGAAGGACTCTGCATAACCACGGGCCTGACCTCGTAGGTCGGCTCATACGACGGCGTTTCCGGCATCTGTGGCGGAAACGCGGGCGTCACGGGTAGTGGAATCATCTGCGGTGGCCTACTCGACATCGGGGTTCTCGGGATCAGTGCTGGGGATGGTGGTGGCGGGAGTGTACTAGTCGTTGGGGTCGAGATATTCGACATTGTGTGTTCCGAGCCATTCACGGATGTTTGCGAGTGCAGGCTTGTTCCCGCTGCCGACGAGGAGGATGGACGCCGGCCGGAGTTGAGGTATAGGGATTTACTGCCGCCAAGGGGGATGTCCGGGGTGTAGGGTTCCCCGTCGCGGAAGAAGACGGCGTGGTGTTTTTCGAGAAACAGGGAGAATACTTGCGCTGGTATATTGAGGGTCGGGGAAAACACGATGCCGACGTTTCGAATCGTCATTTTGTTGATCTCGGCGTTATCGACGACAGTCAGCAAATGCCCGGAGAGGGCTTTGAGGAGCGTAAAGTTCTCGATAGGGAGGGAGTGGACGAGGTCGTTGAGGGCGGTGATTTTGGTGGCGTCGTTGGGGAGTTCGGTGATTTTGACGAAGTCTTCACGGCGGGTGGAGGTGAGGATGTTGGACGGAAGCTCGCGGAGGTAGAGTTTTAGGAGCCCGGCGATCGCGTGCACGTCATAGTATTCGTCTTGGCCGAGGAGGTTGAAATCGGATTCTGATGGGGATTAGTGTTGGGTATGTGGGGGGAGGGGGAGATGGGACTCACCACTATTGAATCGCTCTTTCAACCCCTTGATGACCGCGCTGCTACCAGATAACCGGAATATTCCCTCCTCGTCGGCGGCATTCTTTGCATTCAGATACTCAATGCAGCGATATACGACTGCTGGGAGTGCGATATCGATACCAGGGGGTTTCGTCAAATACACGGCCTCCTCCAAGCTGGCACCAAACACCGCTCTCGGCAGCGGAAACCTCTGCGCTGCCGCCTGGTGCCCGGACATTTCCGCGAGCTGATCAATCATATCATGGTTCCTCTGCTTACTATTATTCCCGAAGGAAAAGATACTGCGTTTCTTCATCGCCTTATCCATTGGCGCCGAGTTCTTCTTCCCTTGTCCCCATGCCGAAAGATCCGATATCACGACGCCGCCTTGCGGGGCTGAAATCTGTTTCCCAGGCCCGCGTTCTGGAACGGGGGCGTGTGAGGAGTACTGAGCGCCAGGCTGGTTGACGAGGCTGTTTGGAGATGGCGATGCGTTCCGCCGCATATCTTCAGGCGTTGGACCTCTGGCGGGGATCGGGCCTGGGTTGGCTTCCTCGTAGCTTACGCTTCGTAGGGCGGAATCTTCTTCGGATTCCTTGCGGGGCTCTTCCTCCTTGTCCTTGTCCTTGTCTTTATCCTTCTCCTTCTTCTTGTCCTTCTCCTTCTCCCTTTCCTTCTCCTTCTCCTTCTCTTTTTCCTTTTCCTTTTCCTTTTCCTTTTCTTTCTCCTTCCCTTTGGATGTTCCCGGACGCTTCTCCTTCGGTTCCGTACGTTCGACATACTTCAGCAACGCCTCGACCCACTCATCCCGTTCCGCGTCGCTCTCCGCACACAACACATGTCTATACGGCTGGGCAGTCAAATCCTTCTTCTTCGGCTCGAGCACCAAAAACGCATGACGATACTGCGTCTCCTCATCGACCGGCCCCTCCTCCTTTCTGGGCTGACTACTCTGCCTCCCAATCTGCGCATATTTGAGCTTAATCTGCCCGAGCTGGACGCCACCAAGGTCATCAAAATACTTCAAACTCGGGCCATCGAGAACAAAGTAGCGTTCCTTCCAGCCGCCGAAATTCTTGCCGCGCTTGGTGAGATAGCCTTCTTTGATGACGCCGGTACCGATGGATCCAGCGTCGTCACCGCGACGACGTATGCTGGCGTCCACAGTCGGGGTAACATCTATGACATCGACGGAAAAGAATTCACACAGTATCATAGCAGCCTTTTCATCCATAACCGCATTCAAGATGCCATCGAAATACGCATCAATTGCAGCTCTCCTGGCGTCAATCTTCGCGGGGGCATGACCCGAAAACAGACTTTTATCCGGGACTGGGGATAACGGGGTTATCAATTTCCGCAGCTTTGCATCAAGGGTATTCAACGACTGCAGATCTTTCTCAACGCGCACTACCTCCTGCCCATCTGATCTCGAGAACACGCCGAGTGTAAACACCGAGTCCGTTGCGCTGCTCGCTTTGCCGGGCATCATGCTCATCCGCGAAGGTCGTAGCCGGGAGGATACAGTGCGGATATCGATTGAATGGATCGCGCCGGGAAGTAGCACCATCTGGTGAACGATATTCCGATCATGCGTTGACGGGGATCGCATTGAACCCTCCGAGTGAGCGGGCCGAATCTTGGGTGTCGGGAGCGACATATCGATTGGTGCGCTCTGCGGGATACTACTCAATGAAGTCTTTCTCGCATGATGCGATTCCAATCCAGGAGCAGTCATAACATTCGACAACGACGACAATGAACCCGTTCCCTGGCTATGGCCCCGTGGAGACAAGGTCGGGGCCGAAATCTGTTGATCCAGCGATCTCCGCGGCATTGGCGAATTTGGGGGTCTATCGATTGGGCGCGGCGAGCTGGGGAGTCCAGGGCTCGCAAGCCCATTCCTCGTAAACTGTTGTTTAACGTGAGGAGGAGCGGATGCGGCATCCGCGGCAGGCCGTGAAGGCAACGCCGACCCGTGGTGTGATTGCATTTCCTCCCTATTATTATCCTCCTGCTCGCTCCGCCGAGGAGCCACGTCTCCAAGTACTGCGTAATTTGCAATCTCAGACATGTCTTCTCTCTGGGGTGACAATTCGAGGGGCGCCGGCGGAGCCTTGCGTAACGGCGATTTCCCCATTCCCATTACAGGCGGAACGTTGGTTGACAAGCCGAGTTTCTTTGCCAGCGTGATGGGCTGCTGATGCGGATGTGGGGGAGTGGGCGTTTGTTCGCGGTAGAACGATTCCGGGGAATCTGTGACGACGGACAGGGGCTGTGGCTGCTGTTGTTGCTTGGGCTGTGTGTCATTCTCAACGCCATTCGGTGAATCCGCCGAATGGAGATAAAAAGTCGTGGGTTCCTTTTCCTGGGCAGCTGGTCGGGATTTACCGCTTTCGCCATGAACCTGCTGGTTCCCGAGAGCGTCCACATTCTCCACCTGCGACATGTGCGACTTTACGCTTCCCGAAGACAAGACATAATTCTGGTGGTGTCCAGTGGTCGTCGGGCTCGGACCAGCATTAAATGAAGAAATATGATCCATCATCGAAGTCGGCGATACCTGGAGATCCCTCGCAACCAGTGGCACCGATTCGCTTCTGGCCGATTCCGCCGGCGAGTTATTGTCAAGTCTGGAATCATCAAAGCTTGGGGCCGGGCTCTCTGAAATCGAACGAGAGGGGACAGAGACCATGGGCGGAGCCATCTGTGCCTGTTGCCCAAGTTTCCGGCGATACCGCTCCTTGTCTTGTAGAGCACGCTCAAGGTCCTTTGTCAATCCGACCACCATGGCACGCTGCTTGTCGACCAATCTCCACAGCTGCGCGTTTTGTGCTGCTAGGCTCTGCTTTTCTTTCAGCAGATACTTGATCAACTCTTCTGGCGAACCGGCAGCGCGAATCAGGGCCTGGACATCAGCTGGGGAATCTGCTCTTGCGTTGGCAAACGGGTTGTTCGAGCTTGTAGGTTGTATTGGTGTTGAGGCGGCGGAATTGGAGGACACGGTCGAGTCGATAGAGCCGGTGCGAAGGGCTTTAGCTGAGGGGGAGCCATGTTGGGTCGACATTGTAGGAGGCGGGGAAGACGTTTGGTTGGCGTCACTTGGTAAGTTTTCAGGGACAGGGTGGAGTTGATTGGTTCTCGTGTCACGCTGAGGGGGTGCTGTTGCATCTGCATAGGGCCTGGAGGATGAAGATGGAGATGAGGAGGGGCGGAGGGGCGTCGTCGCGGCCGACGACTCAGATTCAGACATCAAGGAGCTCCTTGGGGTGCCTCCAGCTTCTGAGGAAGCGGTGGAGGCCAATCGCTCAAACGACGAAGCGGTGCTAGTGGAGAGAGCGTGTTGGCGGTGGTGTCGGCGTGGGGCGGCCGGCGAGGATCGTGAGGGGGGAGGCTGCTGGAGCGAACGGATGTGATAGGACGACGATGCCGACGAGGGTTCGGTGGAGGCTGCACTGTCTGGGGACGGTGTGGAGAGGGACCGGGCCGATTCGCCACCCCGATGGAGCGGGAGATTGCGGTGGGCGTGGAGAAGGTGTTCCCCTGACTGCCGAGGCGAGTGGAAGTCGTAGTGGAGGGGAAGATTTGGAGAGTTGTTGAGGTTGTTGTGGGCGTGGTGGTGGAGGTGGTGGAGGTGGTCAGTCTCGGGGAGGTCGGCGGACGCGCTTAGGGGGTAGGCGGACTGATGTAGATCGTCAGCGGTGGAGGCGGCGGTGGTGGTGGTGGTGGTGGTGGTGGAGGCGACCACACCGTAACGACGGGTGGGGTTGAGGTGGTGGAGATAGTGGTGGTGGTCTGGGAGAGGGTAGTCCTCCGCGAGGGGACGGCGGAGGAGGGTGCTCGCTTCTGTGTGGTCGCGGGGGAGGGCGTGGGGTGATTGGGAGCGGTAGTGGTCGTTGTGGTTGTGGTGGTGATGATTCCCTGTGCTGCTGTGTTCGTGGTTGCTACTACTGCTGTGGTAGTAGTAGCTGGGCAGCTCAAGATCGTCCGGTGTCACAAGGAAAGAGTGCACACTCCCACTCCGCTCCATACCCAGAGCCCGCAATTCCTCCCCCTCTGCTCCACCACCGCCCTTTTCCCCCACAAGCTGCCACCCCGACATGCTTCACCCCCGGCCCTCGCCAAATCAAAAAAATAATGGGGGGTGGGTGCAGAAGCGACTCTTCCTCCACAAAAAGGAATATACAACCCTCTCTTTCCTTTCCTTATCCCTCCAACGTTTCTCCACCCCGTCACCAGACCCCAGCGTTGTTTCTGCCGACCCCCGTTACAATCTTTTCCCCCCTCGCCGATCCCGTCTTCCTCCAAACTCTAGCCGAGTTGGATCGCGGCGAGCGTAAAACACCTCTGAATTGAATGGGCTTTGTGTCGGCAGTACGCTTAACGTTTACCAGTGCCTGTGCCCGTGCCTCTCTGTTTCTGTGCCTGAACCTCTGCCTGGCGTGTGCCTGTGTGTGGTGGGTAAACCAAATTTCGCGCGTGCGTGAAATTAAATCCGCACTTCAGCCCCGCTGTCGCCAGCTGACCTCTCTCTCTCTGTGTCTTACAATGTATACCTACTCGTAGTCTTCGAGCTGCAACGGTGCACATGAAACGGCTGCTGCTGCTGCTGGTGCCTGGCAGATGGACAATATATCCGATATCGATATCGATATCCTGTAGAGGACTGTATATAGAGTGCTATACTGTGCGTGTAGAGTACGTGCGTGTCGTATATCGTGCGACAGCGAAAGCGAGCGCGTGGGGTGGGCGGGGTGGAGTGGGGTTTCGATATTCAATATTTGATATTATTGCGAGTCTGGTGCCGAGATTCAGTTTAGCTATCTCAACGGTTATCGCGTGGGGTGGGGTATGGTGCGGGGGGTTATTGTGTAGGTGAGAGAAATACCTACTATCGCGCTTCCTCGTCGACTGGAAAAAGAGACTGACCACGGGAACAAGCTCTTGTATATACACTGACGCCCGCTCACGTTTCTGAGATGCAACGCAAGGGGTGGTGGTGGTGGTGATGGCGGAGGTGTTCAGAACAGCCTTTTTGCGCTGTTTCCCCAGACAAATGTCTTTCTCTCACACACAGAGACAGGCAGGCAGTAAGTCGCGCCCAAACCAGCCCAGCTGCGCTTTCCCGTCTGTCTACCGCTTGTGGTCCGAATCTGGATACTCTGTGCTGTAGGTAGGTGCTGTGTGGTGTGTGCTGTCGATATCCGTCCTCTCTCTTTTGTCTTCTCTTTTTTCCCTCTGAGCTCGATATCTCTCCAATCCCTTCCCAATGAATCTCGTTCTCTTCTCTCCCTTCTCGTTCTCTTACTCGTCTGCTCCCCAGATCTTTCCGTACCTGCCGTACTGCACTCCTCTTTACTCCACGGCTCTGTAGGTGCTGTAGGTTCTACAGATGTTGTACCTGCTTCCAGTACAGATGTGTACGAATCGGTGCCTGGTTCTACGTACCCCAGCAGTACGCCCGTGACAGCGCCGAAACAGGAAGCCGCACAACTCGCACAACGCCCGCTAGTTTAAACTCCGAACTTCGAACCTCGAGGATCCGCGGTAAGTCCGCTTGTCGCGGGCGGTGTTCGACTTCGACTTCGACTTCCGCGGTGTCGGTGGTGTCGTCAGCGGTGTGTTCGGTGCCGGAGCTCTCGTCGGCGATGAGGAAGGACGGAATGTAGGAAGAGAAAGGAGGGAGGAATCTCGGTCGGTGGTGCTCGCCGGAAGCAGAGCGCGCTCACTCGGACTACCGGTACGGACGACGGCGACGGACGAGTCGGAGGACGATGACGGCGACGAGTTCTTCGGTACTGGCGGCGGTGGTGACGAGTTCTTCGGAGAGGTCCGGGGTCTGGCCTCGGTGCTGTGATGTTGAGTTCGTGGACAGTCCGTCGGCATAAGACCCGGGTTCTGGAGTGTTGCAGAGTAGAGAACTCGTAGGGTTGTGCTGTCGCAGACTGTTGTAGACTGTTGCGTAGTGCTGCGTCGAATAGTGTAGTATAGTGTAGTGTAGTGTAGTGTAGTGTAGTGTAGTGTAGTGTAGATCTCCGGTTAGTTCGGTCGTTTCTTTGTGGTTGTCTCCTCCCGAGTGTGAGCAAAAATGAAGTCGCGAATCACAGCTACGAAGCAGCAGCAGTACCAGGAGACATGACACGATGACGCCGACGACGGACGGGACGGGAATCTGAGACGAGACGACACAAGACGACACACGACATTGGTATAGGCAGGGTGGCAAAAGGCATCCCATCCTCGCGCGCCAGTCAGAGTTGGCCTGCAACGGCCAGTCAGATTTGGTCAGATCGGTTGGTTGAGTTAGATCAAGCCGTAATTGGGTAATTAGTCCTGTGTGTAGTCAGGACTGGCCGGAGAGTTTACCTAGGTACATACTAGGTAGTAATAGTAGTCTGTACTCTACTGTATTTAGTCCAATCCAATCCAAATCGATCCAATCGATTTAGTAAACCAACCACCAACCACAACTCTCATTCCGGTCCGGTCAAATAAATCACACTCTCCTCCCCAGTCCCCATCACCTCCACTATCCCGCGCCATGTTCTGTTACATACACCGTCACGGTCGTCAACATATCCCAATCTAGCTAGCCCCAAAGAAAAAAAAAAGTTTCCACGTTTCCCACTCCCGTCCGGGCCGTGGGAACGTGGCGTTTTGGCGTCGCACCGAGCGACCGAGCCGTCTGGCCGGCGAGAGTGAGGAAACGTCATTGGGCCGGGGTATTGTTACGCCGGAGAGATTTGGGAGGAGGGAGGAGGGGGATGGTGGATGGTGGGTGGAGTGGGAGGAGAGAATGGAGAGTAGTTTTCATAGTTACAAATACTGTAAATTTAAAAATTGGAAACGTATGGTATTCAGCCCCGCATCTCCGGATTTCGGTACTACAATACAATACACTACATGCTAGGACGACAATAATATGTTGTGAAACGGCTCACAATACTTGGATGATGGATCAGCTCAGAGTCTCAGACCGGAGCAGAGCAGACAGGATCAGTCGGGAAATACTTCTAGTTGAGGGGGTTTGGTGAGAGTTGAAAGGTCGAGGACAACGCACTGGGTGTGTTTTTAGGAAGGGGGACTCGAACAGGATACCATCATATACCTAGTGATATATCATTAACGATTCCTCTATTATCCGCAAATCCCACACCCATACACCCATACACTCCGTCATTCATCCCGGATATACACACACACACACACTGCCATGCTCGCTAGGTATCTACTCTTTACACCACTCTACCTCCCTCAAGCCCAAGTCCAAGTCACGCAAACGCCCTCCCCCTCACGCAAGGCTACACCCCCACTCCTCCCCCTCCTCCGTCCTCTCTATCTGTTTCCTCCTCTCCCATCTCCTCCTCTCCTCCTCCCCATCCTCCTCATCATCACTTTCCCCCCAGCCCATATCCATCCTCCTCTGTCTCCTCTGCGCTTCTTCCCGCTCCTTCACAATCAAGTTATCCACGACGACCAACATCCGTTTCAGCACGGTCCCCATGACAACACTCTGTTCATTCCAGTAGTTCTCCAGTGCATCTAGTTTCTGGACAACATCTTTTCCGAGTCTACTTTTCGGTCTCGCCTTCAATCCCGCTCTGGGGAGGGATGGGATCTCTTGCAGTCTTTTTGTGAGAATATTACCATTTTTCACCGGTGTGTACATAGGATGCAGCAATCTCGGGTCTGAAATCGGGGGTGTGTTGTTGAGCTTCATTATAATCTCCACACCCTCGATGACATTGTCTGGTAGATCTAGAGCCTTGAGAGCCTCGACTTCGTCGGGCGTGAGGCCCTCGTTGTCGATTCTCTCGTTTTGCAGTTTCGCGAGTTCTCGGGTTTCCGAGGCATCGTTATCGGCATCTGCGAGCGCCAGCTCCGTGTTATGGATGCTTTGGTCAATCAGGTCGTCTTTGGCGGATTTTCTGCTGGAGGAGGAGCTCGGCCGACTTTTTTGGAGCTTGCGTTTAGCTTTGAGGGATTCGAAGACTCTGAGGTCTAGGGTGCCGTCGTGGGTACCGTAGGGGCCGAGAGCGAGCCCAAGGCCGGGGAGTGTTGCGATCCATTCATCCATTGTGGGTTCGTGGTGGCGAGCGTGGAGAGTGGCATCGGCAAGACGCCAGAATTCGGGTGGACGCTCGCCGCGGTAATTGGGGGGTTGGGCGGAGGCAGATTCAGAGGGATGGAGGCTGGAGTCGGCTTCTTGCCAAAATTCGAGAGCAGAGACGGTTGGGCTTCGTGCTGAGGTGTTAAGGGGATTTGGAGTCAGTGTCCGAGATGGGGAAATACTGTCCTGGCGATAGGGAAGATGGAGGTTGGGAGATTTTTGTTCCGACCTTTGGGTTTGATGAGGGGAGGGCGAGGATTTTGGTGATTTAGAAGCTGCGGTTGCGCGATAAATTGCTTTCTCCGGATGGATAGGCTTATCGGATGGATCCTTCATTGAGGATTGTTGACTGGTGGGTTGGGACTGCACTTGGCTATGGCCATTTGATGAATCTGTGCCCTGTGTCTTCGATCGATGTCGTTGCAGTGGGACAGCCATCTTCAGTACATTATCCATTGGCGGGAGCCTGTCTGCCGCGTGAATCCCGGAGGATTCAGTGGAAGATGATCTGGAGACTGTAGGGCGTTTTGGGCGTGGTTGATGATTCTCCGGAGAAGGAGATGTCTGTACTATTGCCTCTGTTACATCCTCCGGCATTGCTTGAACAGCATCTGACAACCGTCTAGCAGGAGGTTCAGCCGCAGAGTTAGGCCGTGTACGAGGATGGCTCGAGCCGTGCTGATTTGTTTGAACAGACGATACCGGGGACAAGGTAGGCCTGAAATGTTGGCCCTGTGGCCGCGGTGGGTACATGACCTGCATGTACGGATTTCGGGAACGACCTTTGTTGTAGTGTCCTTCTAAACTCGAACGTCTTCTTGGGGGTTGCTGTACCGGGTATCGCTCCGCAAACATATCTTCCTCCTCATGTAACCTAGGAGGCACTTTCAGTGAATCATCACTGTCTGAGACCTTATTTCCGCTGTCTGGAACTTCCGTCCCGTGAGGAGAAGTATCAGAGGAAGTAGAAGTTTCAATCGGCATCCGTGGGCTAGGAGTGTTCCGCTGTGTCCGGTCATCCAAAGACTGAAAAACTCGACTTGGTCTCCGAGTAGCGGTACTATCTTTCTCTTCTGGACTTATCGAAAATGTCGTGCTCAATCGCTTCGCCAGGTTTCCCATACGACCTTTGATACTACCGCCGGCACTTTCATCCTTTTCTTGTTCTTGGACTTCCCGATGAGCTTCAAGATGATCTTGGACTGTTGGATTTTTTCGAGCCATCTCCTTCCCCACTTGCGCACCAACGGTGTCGTGAATCTCATCCTCTGAGCTATCATCCTTCACGGGAAGAGGTACTGTGCTCTCGTCTGCGTCGGGAGACCTTGTGGAAGAACTCACTCGCCTCATTTTTCTTCTCCGTTGCGCCTCTGCAAGCCGCGCCTTCGCATCTTCAGTTGCATCCATTGTTTTCACATTGCTCCCCGCTCCTTCTTCTTTTTTCCCTTTAATCTTTGTGAAGTGTGCTGCCAATCGTACCCTGGGGCTGACAAGGATTGCAGAGCCGGCTGAAGATGGCTCGCTCACGACATCCGTCTTCAACTTCAGCTGCTGTTTCATTTTGTGCAACTCTGCCGCATCTGCGGGACTTGGTGGTCTTTCAGGCTCAGGGGTCCTTCGAGAGAATATTTTCTTGAATTCCGGTCTTCGTGAGCCCGCCTTCGTCGCCGCTGGTGATGGTGATTTAGGACTTTGACGCGGTCTTGCTGTACCGATCACGGAGACTGGAAGCCTCGAACGAAGTGATCCGGTAGACTCTGACCGTGCTTTTCGAGCTTCATCGTCCTCTAGAGTCTTTTCCGGAGGTTTTTGTGAAGTTTTCGACGAAAAGATGGGGATCCCAGGACGAGAACGAGGATGTGTTGCCCGGAGTTCAAAGCTGGATTTTGCTTTGTTGCGGACTCTCCCTATACGGCTACTGCGAGACCCTTTAGAATTGCTGGGAGTGCCGTCAGGGAGTTCCGGACCATCGTACTCCTGGGAGTGAACATCCTGAATGGGGGCTATTGGATTCGATTTGAGATGTACAGAAGCGGTCGGGCTCCCGGTGGAGCGAGGAAGAGAGGTAGGGAAGTGCATGAGGATGCGAAAGTTCCCGGTCATAGTGGGAAGCGCTGGATGGGAGGATGTGTGTCAGCGAAGAACAAACAGGATCTGGAGGTGATGATTTTACCGTCTCTGGTTCAGAAAGCCAACACTGCTGTTTTGCAGTAACACCGGCCGTCCCCAGTCAGAACTGAAAAGAACAAAGACCCCACTGCTAAATAAACTAAGAGATAGAAATGAAACTGGTGTAGCGAGATGCCAGTGGCGACCGGTCGAGATTCTTGGATAGCTCTCAGAAGCGGGTGCGAATGCGATACAGTGAAGTAAAGCAATGTTCCGACAAAGAACCGGGTAGGTGAATGATCCAAGCAGCGATAGGTAATTATTATTCGGGAGCAATGACGGAGGATGGGGCGAGCCGGAGTCGGATGAACGTTGGGAATCTCCGAGATGAAGAGAAACCATTCTACTCAGCGGGGATCACGGGCATTATCCATCACTCGGCCACCAGCTATCAGTCACTGGCAATTGTCACTTCTGAAGGTGAAATGTAACTTTTAACGCCAATCATGGTTAGAGATAGACTCCGATGGTTATTCACCATGCCAATGCCCAAGACAACCAATTCTGTTCCATCGGGAAGCAACATGAGATGGCATTGCGTGGTGGCCAGCTGTCTGAGGCGGCCCCCGCATCCAGCAGCCCAACTCAGGACTCCTCCGCATCGACCTCCCGAAAGGTTCCCCTTCATGCTCCTCACACACGCACGCTCATCGTTCCAGGTCATCGGCCAGAGCTCCGGTTATGCCGCCTCCTCTCGAAACTACAAGTGCATCCGTTCCCTCACGTGACACAAGCCGTTTTGTGTGACCATGGCGGGGCAACCACATCCAGAAGGTTCTCTCCAGAGCTCCCCAAATTCCACTCAACACTCCAGTCCTCTCCGTTCTCCGCTTTATCTTTACAATTTCCACGCCTCGTCCCCCCGTACCGGACTCCTCTGCATTCACTTCGAGAATCACTTCACGCCCGCCTTCTTTCGACACTCGTTCAGCAATCCTCTCATCCACAATGGCGGCCGAGACTTCTCGTGGGTGAACCGCTGAAGAATCGAAAGCATCACAGGTTGCTGACACTTCGGTTTACAGAGCGTCCGCGCGTCTTCCTTGACATTTCCATCGGCGATGCGCGCCCCGAGCGAGTCGTCCTCGAGCTCTACAGCGACAGTACGATCCCCCGTCCTCACCGTCGCCCAACCCACCAACTAACGCTCTCCTTCCAGTCGTTCCAAAGACAGCAGAAAACTTCCGCGCCCTCTGCACGGGCGAGAAGGGAATCGGCAAGACCGGCAAGCCCCTCCATTACAAGGGCTCAACTTTCCACCGGGTGATCAAGCGGTTTATGATCCAAGGTGGTGACTTTACCGCTGGTAACGGATCTGGGGGTGAATCCATCTACGGCGAGAAGTTTGAGGATGAGAATTTTCAGTTGAAGCATGAAAAGCCGTTCTTGCTGTCGATGGCCAACGCTGGGCCGGGTACGAATGGAAGCCAGTTCTTCATTACAACCGTCCCGACACCGCATTTGGACGGAAAGCACGTCGTGTTTGGTGAAGTCATTGCGGGCAAGGGTGTTGTGCGGAAGATTGAGGATGGCAAGACTGATACTTCTGACAAGCCAGCAAAGCCTGTGGTGATCAAAGGTAATAACCATAACCTCCGTATCCAAACTTCCAAACTCAACTAACACCTCTCGCGCCTAGACTGTGGTGAACTCACCGGCTCCGAGCGCGAATTTTCCGCCCAAAAATCTGCCGACATCACCGGCGACACATTCGAAGACTTCCCCGCTGACGAAGACCCTGAGATGTCCGGCGAAAAGATCCTCGAAATCGCCACCAAGATCAAAGACTTTGGCAACGCCGCCTTCAAATCCGGTGACCTCGACCTCGGAATCGAAAAATACCAAAAGGCAATCCGCTACCTCACCGAGCACCCAGTCAAGGAAGAAAACGATACCGACGACCTTTGGAACTCCCTCCAACAGCTCCGCTTCGCCTGCTACAACAATGCTGCACTTCTGCAAAATAAGCAGAAGATGTACCGTGATGCCGAGGAGAGCGCGTCAAAGGCTTTGAATATCCCCATTGGTGGAAAGGATGAAGCGAAGGCTCGTTACCGTCGCGCCACCGCGAGGTTGTCGCTTAAGGATGAGGAGGGCGCCGTCGATGATTTGAAGATTGCGGAGAAGCTTGCGCCGGAGGATGGTGGTGTCAGGGTACTGCTTGAGGACTCGAAGAAGAGGATTGCAGAGAGGAAGGAGAGGGAGAAGCAGAAGTTGAAGAAGTTCTTTAGCTAATGGGTTTCTACTGGAAGATGGGGGATAGGAAACGAAGTAACGATGTCATGTGATTTTTTCTGGGATAGAGCGGAGTTTTATGGGGGGTGGATTTCGTCTTCAGGATTGCTTTGTTGTGTTTTTGTCGGTGAACTCAGGGACGTTAGAGAATGGTATGGTAGATAGCCCCCGTGTAGTGGTGTAGTGCTTGAAAATTACCACCAAGAAGAATACCAAATAATTCCTTTGTCACATTGTTGTCACTTCTCGTATCATCACTTGTCCCGTCTGCCTTTTTCATCCTCACACACTTCACCCTCACCCATCTACGAGTAATCATGCTGCCCACTCTTCACCCCACTCTTCACCCCGCTCACAGAATTCCGGTTATCTCCTCATCCCCACCGCTACCATATCTCATACTTCACAGCTCATGTCCATATTGGTATCCATACCCAGGCTCGGAGTATGGGAACACGACATTCACACAGCAGTAGCTTACACAATATACTGCAGAGTAGGATAGAATAGAGTAGAGTAGAGTACTTACCCGCAACAGGTCCTGCATGGGCATGGTTTTATTGTGGTGCAGAGGGCAATACCGGAATATGTCGTGTTTCTCGAAACTACCGCTATTGGGGAGGAGTTCGGAAGAGCGCCACGGGGAGGGGTTATCTACCCAGCACCTGAAAGTTGAAAAATCTTGGTTGTTGCCGGGTCGATTATGATGAATGGATGGATGCAATTGGTGGCGGAGGGGAATCTGGGGCGCCAGGAAGTTTGAGGTTGGGGTAGTAATGAAAAATGTAAGGGAAAAAGGTCTAGGAGTATTTAAGGTGTTCAAGATGTTGACGTGGATGTAATGGTTCTTGATTCATCGGGTCGCATGGAGGTTTGTGGACGACCATAGACCATGGAAACATATGAAGCGAATACTGTACACAGAAACTTGAACGGGGAAAATCAACCGCGCAGTCACTGATAACGTCAGACGGCCCCCATATGAGAAAAAAAAGCCCGTCCTATAATATCCTACAAAGTCCCGCCGCGGTACTACTAGTACTCCCCGTACCACTACATAGTGAAAGATACCACCATGGCCTTGATGGCACACCTTGATAAGCCAACCACCATCGCAGTCACTCGTAGTAATATTATGTACCTATTACCTCAGACATGTGATTCAACTTTACTTTCACGCCCACAACTAACGTTAACCGTGAATTAACATGAACCAAGCACAAATGGGATCACCATGATGCGGAGGCCCAGAAACTTGAACACCGCCACTAGTCCGGCAGCGGAGGAGTCACGGTGGTGGTACTTGTGCAATGGAACACATACTTGTACATGCCAGCCGGTATCGCGGATGTGAGCAGAGTCAGGCAGAAACAGAGGGAATGAGAGATAGCGTCATGTTGACCACCTTATCCTCTGGATTTCCATGGGCGCGTTACGGTGCTGCTGTATTGATGGGATGTGGGGTGTGGATTGGTGGATTGTTATTGTTGATTCCTTGTTGGCGGTGGAAAACAGAGGGGAAGGGAGACGGAGGGATTTGGGACGAGAAACGGAGCGAGGGGGCGCTGTGGAATCGAGTCGTTACGGATAGTGTAGGGGCTTTAAAACTATAGATACGAGTGTAACTGAGTTCAGGATGGTCGATGGCTCGCTGATGATGAGAAAGATGATGAGGGTGCCCGGGTCCGGGTTTCGGTGATGCACCCCAGTGAGACATGAATACTGTATACACAGGGTTGTGCGGTGGAGTGGAGGAATACGGGTTCCGCGCGGGTACTGGTCGACTCGGCTCCATGGGTAGATTCTATCCGGAGGCCATTAACATATCCGTAACGTATTGGATTCTCAACATGGGAACCCGCTTTTTGGTCGAATTGAAGCTCTAAGAGACGGTGACTCGAGGATGTGATATGGACAGCGCTGGAGAAATTCAGAACTCGACGCGGGATTACAATTTCAATGATATTTACTTATATATCCCGAAAACGCTTATGCGTAAACGTCATTCCACGAGCTGTTCATAGTTTTTCCGCTTCCGAGATGAAAACAGCAAACCCAGCTGCTCACACCCGTTGTCGTCGTTGTCGACACCCATCAGCTCTCGGAAAATCCGCCCTTACACGCCTCGTATCCGTATCTCGGACTATCGTCAACTAGTGGCTTGAACTCCATAGCCTTGCACATAGTGTAGGTTCGGACATCTACATATCTATATCGTATATCAAGTTCGGACACCCACATTCCTCAAGTTCCTTACCTACTAGCATATCCAGCACCACCCTACCATAACTACATATAACTATAACACGCACAGGGCCGTATCTAACCAATGCCGTAGGGTATTAGGACTATACAAGCGTGTCCGCCGTGTGCAACCTGCATCTTCCTCGTCCCGTCCCGTCGCTTTCCATCCACCTTACCTTCGCCACGACATCCCGCATCCCACAGAATGCAGTGAAATCCGAGCCCCAGCCCGAGCCCGAGTCTGACGCTAGGCCCACGCCTTCATCAGGCGTCCTCAGGAAGTAGACTACCGTGCGCAACAGGCATAATAGGGTTGGCGGAATCACAGTTGTGAGCTGTTTAGTGGAACATCCAGAAAACCACTTTGTCCCTGCTGCAAGGGTGACAGAGAAGGATGGAAAAATGGCGTTGAGGGTAAGGAGAAGATGATGGGGGGGAGTAAGAATCACAACAATGATGGAGGGGGGGAATGGTAGAGGTGATGAGCTGAGCCGCTGAGGTGTCATGGTCACTCGGTTGGTCAGTCAGTCAGTCAGTCGGAGTCGTGATTTTTTGGACTCGACGCGGAGAGAGGTCAATGCGAATGCAGATTGAGTTTCCTCCCTCATGGAAATCTCCGAAACTTGATATCATAGTGCCCACGTTATTTATGATGGACGGGGACGGGGGACTAGAACGCGGTCTAGACCGGGTCTGCCGGAAAATGAAATCATGTAATTGAGTGTGACCGAAGAGACAACTTCATGAAGTCCCTTCCCCCGCCCCGGTGTTGAGAGATAAAGCGGTCGGGACAAACGAATTGATGTTGGAGATGGTGATGATGGTGACGCGGTGCCCATACTGTAGGCGACCGACCGGGCAAGACACAGAGGACTGGATGCCGGCCGGAGTTGATCTTCCGGACGGCGAACAGAAGCTGCAGAAGTGAGATGTCGTGGGAGGGGAAACGAGGAGAAGAGGAGTGCTTCAATTCGTCGTGCTCTACATGTAACGATGGGCATCAGCATCGTGAGACTTTTTTTTTCTCTCGCAACAACCATCGTGACTTTGGGGAGGGACATCGGCGTTCTTTCTGTTTACGCGTCGGCGGCGGCGTGGGATTGAGCTGAGTGAGGGATTCGCCGAATGACGAATTGCAAAAAGGGGTGTCGAAATGTTGACGGCCCAGGACAAAAAGAGACATGGATGTTTTTCTCGTGAGCAAGCTGTTTCCTCTGTTGGGGAATAGTTCTGTGGGGTACATGTCCGCATGGGTTTAAGCGTGGAGGGCCCACCCAGAACCCCATGACCATGGATGGGGAGGAGGAGCTTCCTGCGTCCGCCGCACCAGGATGAGGGGAGCTGTGAAGCTGCCTGAGCTCCGGAGCACGAGACCCAGGTGCTTTGAGCTCCACGCCATTTCAGAGGCCACGGCAAATGGTGAGAAAAGGGATAGAGATGCGACGCAAAGCTCCCAACTGCAGTGACAGAGCTCACCTCATGACGGAATGATGAGAGAGAGGTTGGATGCGAGGGAAGAACAACTACATACCACCACCAGCATGTCCGCCTATGTAGAGTACGTGGGGGATGCAGCGGACCTTTGAGGGAACCCCGGAAGCTTTATCGAAGAGCTCTCTCTCACCGCAGGCTGAAGGAGTTACTGGCCGGAGGAGACACAAGATCAGTGCTGAGCACAACAACAGCCACAATCCGAGGATTTGCACTGCAATGCACCGCTCCAGGAGACTGAGCAACAGATGCTGTTGGCCACAGGGTCTTCCGATCGGTTGGCGGTAGGCACGCTGGGACCGTCGGGCAGCATAGCTATCATCATGGTGGGTGGGGTGGTGATCTTCAGTTCTTGTGCCTGTTCGCAGAGGGGGGGGGAACTCTTGCAACTGGGAGGACGTTGTCCTGACGTGGGGGCAAAATGCTCGACAACAGTCATAACGTGAGTGGCCCCCTCGCCCATCCAACATCCACGGTGGCCACCAGCACAACGGAACTCCCAAATTACAAGATCTGACCCGAGCAACTGAAAACAAAGAGGGCCTCCTTCCTTCCCAGCGCCGTGTCTCGTTCTCGCCTATTTCTTGGTGCATGCTCAAGCCTATCCGCGCACTGTACCTATCTACGCCCGACGCCGCCTGAGTCCCCTCTTCCCCCCAATTGTGTGGTGCGACGGAGCTCCTCTTCGATCTGAAAAAAGAGCCGCTTGCTCCGGACCGCTAGCGGCTTGAATCCTGGGCAACAGCGTCATAACCACTGCCCGCCCGCTTGCCTCCCGCGCAGCTTCCTACTCATCCTTTTTCCTTCACCCGAACAACACCCTTCCTCCTTCTTTTCTCATTCCCGCCATCCTCAACACTCCCTCTCTTCACGGTACAATCCTGCAGAACTTTCCATCCCCCCCACCACGTCCCCCACGTTCCCCGTCTTCACTCCCTCCTGAAAAACGAGCAGCTCCAGCTTGTCCCGCTGCTTTCACACCTTCTCTAACTTCATCCTCCATCCACCCCGACCTGAACTCACCATTACGTCGCTACGAGGACAACAGATCTTTGGGGCAATGGCTGTCGGCGCCCCTGGCTTTCACCATGACGAGGAGGCTGTTCACGACCCGTTTGATACTCCGGAGTCCTACTATTCCAAGGAGCGGGCGATGAAATCCCGTAGGAGGGGATTTTCTCAGGTACGTACCTTCCGTGTTCCGCTGCTTTCCATCACGCATTCAACTCTCGGATGCCATCAATGTCCTCTGCCAGCGAATTGATGCAGCGAGAGGCGTTGATTATGCTTTCTCGCTGCTTTCTTTACCATGGACTCGGCGGGACGGCCCAGGCTGACCACGCCTTCAGGCTGCAGAGGATCATGGAACGACGTCTCAGCACAGCTCGAAACATTTTGGCGAAATGAAGCGGATCCGACGAGCTTCCTTAGGTACATCCCAGCCAGTCCCTGCTGGTGTCGCGCTCACACATTGATGTCTTGCAGATAGTTTCGGTCATGGTGCTCAGCACCGTCAGTTTCTCGTGAATGTTAATGCCACTTTAGAGCAGCTGATGGCCACTGAGGACACGGACGGCAACCATCAGATTACGATTGAGGACGGTGGACCCAAGGTAAGCTCGCTCGACTTGTTCCTCCGTGGCATAAGCTGACGTAGCAAAGGTGCTCGCTTTGGGCACAGCGAACAGTAATGGGCACAACCGACACGACGTTCGGGGGACCTATGCGTTGGCCAACCTGATGCAAGAACTTTTTCTTGCGAAGGAATATGGACGTCGGAACATTCTGCTGGATGAAGCCCGTCTTACAGAAAATCCTGTCTCGAGGATGAGCCGGTTGATCAAAACGGTATTCTGGAAGGGGTTGACCAGGAGGATTGATGCAAGTGTCATTGAGATTGTCACAAAAGATGAGAAAGCCATGCGGATGAAAGACCCTCGCCCTCGAATTTATGTTCCCTATCGCTGCCCTGAACAACTGGAGTACTATCAGAAGGTTGCGGAGGAATATCCTGACATGAATCTTGATGTGGTGCAACTCCCCGAGATTATCACCGCAGAGTATACCAAGAGTGTGTTCCACCTGTACCTTTTCGTACCACAGACCCCCTCTGACAATTTATGCAGGCATCAATGACCAGCCGGGGCTTCTCGCATTGGCTATGGAAAAATATGTTAATGACCATGGGGAGGAAGACCTGCGTGGCTACCCATTTGTTGTTCCTGGTGGCAGGTTCAATGAACTTTATGGTATGTAAACAACACCTCTTTACTGTTCTTCTCTGTTGACATCCCAAAAGGCTGGGACAGTTATTTCATGACAATCGGCTTGATACTTGACGGCGAAGTGAACCTGGCCAAGTCGATGGTCATCAACTTCTGCTTTGAAATCGAGCACTATGGCAAGATCCTCAACGCCAACCGGTCATACTATCTCAGTCGTTCGCAACCACCTTTCCTCACGGACATGGCCCTGCGGGTGTACAAGGCCATCAAGCATGAGCCGGGCGCGATGGAATTCCTCAGAACAGCCACCCTCGCCGCGATGAAGGAGTACTTCACAGTTTGGATGGCTTCTCCACGCTACGACCCCATTACTGGTCTGAGCCGCTATCGCCCGGATGGATTGGGAGTTCCACCGGAGACGGAACCTGAACACTTCGACTCAACCTTGCGACCATTTGCCGAGAAGCATAATATGGACATACCATCATTCATCGAAGCGTATAATGATGGGATTATCAAGGAGCCAGAGCTTGACGAGTGGTTCCTCCACGATCGGGCAGTTCGTGAATCTGGGCACGATACTACGTACCGCTTTGAGGGCGTTTGCGCCAATCTTGCAACAATAGATTTAAACAGTTTATTGTATAAGTACGAAGTCGACCTTGCGCGGATCATCCGCGACCATTTCAAAGATCGTCTTGAGATCCCCAAAGAGTTCTCGGTCCCAGGCATCAATGAACTGCAAGAGGGCTTCATCTTAACATCCGCCAGTTGGGACCGCCGCGCCCGAGTTCGGAAGAAGAAAATCACTCAATATCTTTGGAATGCGGAAAAGGGTATGTATTTCGATTACGATACCGCCAAGCGTCAGCAGACAGACTATGAATCCGCTACTGTCTTCTGGGCTATGTGGGCTGGTGTTTGCGACCCGAGACAGGCTACAAAGCTTGTTGATGTAGCGTTACCAAAATTCGAAAAACATGGAGGATTGGCGTGTGGCACTGAACAAAGCCGCGGCGAACTCAGCATGGACAGGCCGAATCGCCAGTGGGACTATCCCTAGTAAGTACCTTCACGATGGTTAGTTAGAGTTACGCTGACTGTTATGCAGCGGTTGGGCCCCCCAACAAATGCTTGCGTGGATTGGCCTCCAAAGGTACGGCTACCACGATGAAGTCAACCGACTTGCCTACAGATGGCTTTCGATGATGACAAAAGCGTTCGTTGACTATCATGGTGTCGTCGTCGAAAAATACGATGTTACACGTCCTACAGATCCCCACCGCGTAGACGCTGAATACGGGAATCAGGGCTCTGATTTCCGAGGCGTGGCACGCGAAGGGTAAGTTTGCGTACCTCGTCACTATCGTATATCTTCTGACACGCATCAGCTTCGGGTGGGCCAACGCGTCTTTTCAACTTGGACTGACCTTTCTGGGATCCCACGCCAAACGAGCTCTCGGAGCATGCATCCCACCTGACCGCTTCCTCGATGCTACGAGGGACGAACAGGAAGCTCTTCTTGAGGACGCTGGCGCATCTCCCGCATCTACGCCTGATTCAGAGCTGGACTCTGACCCCTTCTATGGACTTCCTCCGCCAACACCGGCTGCTGCGGTTGTGCAGGACCCGTTTGAGAGGGCTGGCACTTTGCAATTCAGGACACCGGCGGCCACACCAGCAGCCAAGGACGTTCCAAATCCACTGGAACGGGTTCTTCGCATGCACTGATTCAATGGGAGTCTCTTCGCAATGATTGTGCTCTATGGTTGAGATCTTCGGTGATTTGTTTCTTTTTTCTCTTTTTCGGTTTCTGGGAACTTTACTGTCAGCTACTACAATGCATGTCTGGGTGTGCGTCTTTACTTTTCTTGTTGAATCACAGCTCATGTGTGGTTGCCCACGAGCATGTTTGATCATTTCTCTCTCACGGTTTGCTATTTGGTTAACTGAATGCTCTCCACTAAATCCCTCCCCTCACGGAGTGTCTGGTCGGATTAATGCACTTCATGTCCAGGATGGCCTTGGTTTGTTGAGTGTCGGGATGACCGCTTGTGGAAGATGGGGTTTACGGGCTGTTACTGCTGCTTCATCTGCTTGCATGATGTGTACTGTACTCTTTTTCTTTTTTTCTTTTACATGGTCACAAGGTTGGTCAATCCAGAGTCGGGAGCAAAACGGGGTAGGATGGAGTTGACAACCAGATTGTGCCATGGGTTCAGATACCGATATGGCTGCTTCGGTATTTCATAGCGTTACTAGGGAATAACATCATGATTGTATTGTACTCTAAGGATCAAGATCTCTATTCGTGAACTTGGCTTTCTAGTGACTTGAGTGATTTGATATTGTCGGTGAAAATTTTTCGTTTCGCAGCGAAACTCGCGATTCGAGTCATGACTTAATCAGTCGGAACAGTGGAGCAGTTCTGAGATCAATGTATCATGCTTCCGGGTTTGCTTATCCGCTACCCATGCAGAACGCATCCTTGAAGTGTTTGGACTTTGGTGGTGGTGATGCGAGTGGGTATGCACAATCTCACTCGCCAACCTTCGTTTTCATCGACGATCAGAGCTCAGTTACTGTCAAAACTCGGGAGCAGAGGATAGGCGGTGTGCTGGATGGATGCGGTAGCGTGGTAGATTTTGGGAAACAGGATATTTGATTTGAAGCTGAGGATGGATGGCGCGAGGGTTGTAGAGAGTAGAGGGCAGATGGATCATGGCGGATAGTGGTGTGAAGGATTTAGAGTACCTGGAGGAGAGGAGAGCGTAAAAGAGTATGGAATGTCAATAGATGGTAGGTTTCACGGGTTATAGGATTCGGGACTTGCAGTATGATATATGTTGTACCCCAGTACCGGTATCTGTGGCTCGGAGCACCAACGAAGCCACAGCAGTGTCCTTAACTTGGGGGTTATCGTAGCAATAGTATGCACTTGAGCATATAGCTAGATATAAAATCGGATATACTTTCTAGCAGGCATGATGGACTGACTTTCAACCACCGCTACCACTACCACCAGGTCGTTGGAATTCGATCGATCACGATCAAGGATTTTTCATCTTTTAACTTGAGTGTGCTTATAATCACCGGCACGCCCCGAGATATCTCCAACGTACTGTACTCGCAAGAGAGACACCCCCCTGGAGTCAGAGGAGATACGGTACCGTGACCGTACGCTACATGCGGGCCCGGATGAGACCTTGAGACCATCATCTCCGAGTTCCGGTAGTAGCAAGTACTCGTACTATAGGGATCCCATCATCATATCTCCCGTTCCCGCATCATCATCACCTTAATCCTCGGGATTTCAGTGATACTACTGTAGTATTATTCCACAATACACACACGCTACGTCAAATCCCTCCATGTATTCATCCATGTATCCATCCATTGGACTTCTCCTTGACTGGCTTGTCAACCAACATCATTTCTCATATACTATAGTTATGTAGAGAGTATTACCAACATCCATGATCACATCCACATCCACGATCCCATCCATCGCATTCCGTTCCTTCTGCGGCGACCCAACAGAACAGAACAGAACAGAACAGAACAGAACAAAACGAAAACGAAAAATGAGAAACGAGGAAAAATGAAGCATCCCAGAAGTAACCCTAACGCGCAAAGCACAAACGAAGAAACGAAAACAGAAACAGAAACAGAAACCAGCAATCCATCTAACACTGTCCAAAGTCAAACGTCAAATGTCAAAAGTCAGTGGTAATGAAACTGAAACCGAAACCTCAAAAAGCAAAAACCCAAAACACAAGAATAAAACACAGATAACGTAGACACGTACATACGTAAAAGGCATCCCGCAGGCAACGAAAAAAACAACGGACAACAGACATGGAAACCCAAGAAAAGACCCCGCCAAGAAGAAAGAAAGAGATATCAAGATATCGAGAAAATGAGAGACCGAAAAAAAATAAGAACAATATAATAGATTCAACCGCACACACACACACACGAAATCGTACAGATCAGATTTGGGAATCAACTGCGAAAGACATTTGATCGTGACAACAACGACAGAAGCCCTGAACCCACTGCGAAGTATCTGTGATCCACCGAAAAGGAGGCCTCCACACTATGGAGCCGACGGTGGTGGTGACCCGACGCCCCGCGCGCGATGAAAAATATACATGGAGCTGACGAAGGAAGGATGATGATGAGAAACGAGGAGGATGATGAGAACGAGGAGGACGAGGAGGACGAGGGAATAGCCAACAGAACCCATGTATCCTAAAACCGAAGAAATCCGCTCCAAGTCAATCTAAATGGCGAGTGACGCATGCTGGTAGTAGAAAGAAGAAATAAGAAGGTAAAGTCGATTCGATTCGGGCGACATCTCAAAAGCCGTCCGTAAGAATCAAAGTATATATAGTTGTAATGATAAATCCCTAGTTGTCGTCTAATTTCCGTGATATGGTCTTTGAAGGTGGTGCTAGGACTCTTTGTTCGATATTGGCCCCGGCGATAAGCTGGTGATTGGTTGTACTACTTTCGTGTCGATCGTCCCCCTCCCTCCTAATCGATTTATGATCTCCAACCCCTCCCCGAAGGGGCAGAGGAGGGATTCAAGTAATATTGTTGCGCAACCGCCACACAACGATTGCAGTTTCCTGGTGCTTAGGTGGCGACCTGAACTTGTTGCGGATTCGGCTCCGTGGGGGTGAGGAGTTGTTTTGTCAGGTTTTGGCTGGCAATTGTTTCGCGTGCATAGAACTGAACAAGCATTGTACCGTAATCTTCGAGTTCTTCGACAGTGACGGAAAGGCGGAAGTTGTTGAGCACAAGAAATTGCATTTCGAGATGGTTAAGCTCCGCGAGAGGCAATCCACCGACCTGGGCATGTCAGCATGTTGTTATCAAAAGGTTGAGGAATACAAACCTTGGCGTATCGCGAATTTGTATAAAATACATCGGAGAAGAATTTGCTTGCAGCCGTGACCCCAGCTATCACGAGCCGGTGAATGTTGAAGCTATCAACGACAAACACATGGCTCAGGCTACTCCTGTTTGTCGGGGTAGCAGCTGCTGGTGTCTCCGGGATCGGGTTATGTTCCTTGCTAACGTTTCCACTTCCTGCGGGAGGATGTCGAAAGCTCTTGTTTACAAGGACCGTCATACGGTCAAAGTATACAAGCAAACTGAGAAACACTTCATATGTAGTAGGACAGTACTTATGTATCCGACCAAGATAGTTGCTAATCGTAATGCTCGGTACATTTTTGCCATGAAAGGCCATTACCGACTTTGCCGTGTCTGACAACCTTTCTGACGCAGTCGGCATGTATCGGTCGTGGTGCCCTTCGTGCTGCCGATCATTTGTAGATGTAATCTTAGAAAGTAGTGCGGCCACCATCTCGATCACGTCTGTAACCGGCATAGAAGAAATTTCGTAACGCCGCCGGTCTTCGTAAAGCGGGCGACCTCTGGACGATGAGGTCCGAACAGCAGCCGAATAATCATCCTTGGCGATCTCAACAATGTGCGAGAGTGATTGAAGCTGTATTGGGGTGTCACCGCCCCTGGTGCGCCGTTTACTCGGAGAGGGTGTGTGCGAGTCGGGCTGGGTAAAGGAAGAGGAAGCTGAAGAGGAGGCTGAGTCTGCGCTGGCTGGGGCAGAGAATGGGATGGGATTGGTTGGTGTCCGCTCGGGGGATGGGCCGGGTCGCGATGTGTGATAAGATCTCGTGCTGTTTGGTGTGGTCGTGTGGTGCGACGACGGGCGCATCGTGGCTGATGACGATGTAGAGGAGGCTGATGACGAAGATTCCCAAGTCGCAGATGTTGTAGTCTCAGCGGACGCGGTTCTCGAAGGTGTAGGACGGAATGACGCGACGGTCTCAGGTATCATGTTCTCGCAACGCTGAACTCCGACCTGGTAAAGAAAATAAGGATAAGGGTCAGTCTCTGGTTTGTAGATGTAGTTGTCATCACAAAAGCCCTTGATGGCCTCCGGATCACGCCGCCATGGCCACAGGGCGGTGATGGAGAGGGCGGAAGAACAGCGCTGCTTCAATCGTAGGCGGCGATGACGAGGCACATTACAGTCGCCTCCGGAACGCGTCAACGGAGTCCGCATGGTTGGAATGGCGATGCAGCTCGTTCAGAGTGGCCGCTTGAAGACAGGAGTTGGAATCAAGTTGTAACGGACAGTGGGCAGTGGGCGTGAAGAGCGCAAGGCCAGCCAGGCGGCGGTGGTCCGGGGGTTCACTATGCTTTGTAGGGGGCATAGTCGGAGGACAAAGGGCAATCACCTTACCTGCAACATCGGGAGAGTCGGCAACAAAGTTCGGTGATTCAGATATCGGAGGGGGATTTGTGGGTGGAGGAGCGGTCGGGGATGTAGAGGATGGGGTTCGGGGAGGTGGGGGGAGGAGGGCGAGCGGCGAGGTGGGAGAAGGAGGAGAGCGGAGATGTCGTGGTTGTCTGACGGAGTTGGTGTGCCAGCCAGCCAGCCAGCCAGGGGAACAGGCCGCCACGGTGAGTGTGATGACCAGCCAGACAAACACAACGACTCCCCTCCACCTACTACGTATTACCTACTCCTCCGCTGACCATCTCCTCCCCCTCGCTACCACCATCCAGCCATCCAGCCACCCAGCCATCCGCCTCCATCTCCATCTCCATCTCCATCATCCTCCTTCAGCCCTCCTTCATTGTCTCTCCCCTCACCACCGCTCGTCTCCCCGCTTCCACCTCACCGCCGCTCACTGGTTTACGTACTCGATCCACATCAGGGAGCTTGATGCCTGGGGATGGCTTTCCGGACTGCTTCTCTGAGCAGTTTCCCAGCAGGCCGCCATTCCAGTCTGCAGAAACACAGGCAAAAGCAGCTGGACACCAGCATCTTCTCGCGCCGTCTCCCTCGCTGGCGTTGAACCCTGTCTTCCCTGCATCATCTCTCTCAGCATCAAGATTCCCGCTGTTCGTCCAGTCTGATCTCCCCTCCTCTAATCCGCCACTATCTCCATCCTCCAGTGTTCACCAACTTCAAAAGCTTCACCAGATTCCCATCGTCACCGGCTGCGGCTAGCAAACTTACCCGCCGCAATCATGGCCCAATCTCGTTCCACCGATCCGCACGCCCCACAATGATTGGCTGTTGCTGCATCACCACACCACCATCGCGGATTACCAGGTCACCTCACAGCCCAGGCCGCATTCCCGGCCGGCTTCTCCTGCGTGGATTGCAGGAGGTGTCGCCGTCTCACTTGCGCGAATCTCCTTATAGATGCGGCCTGGGGAGTTTTTCCGACGTCTTCAACGTGTAATCTGGGCTATCAGCCCCGAGCACGGCGATATCATGGTGACTCTTGACATGGGTGCAGCTATGGTTTTGTGGATTTTGATGGTACAGTCGTATCATCCTGAAGTGAATTCTGTATGTTATCTCTGTATCTCCATCTCGCCTGTTTTCACGACATCACCCCAATATCTACATCCCTCAAATTGATGGAGTGAACCCCGCACCTCCGTCAATGTGGATTGCATGCGCCTGATGATGAACGCTGCGCTTCTGTGGAGACTCCTCCCTCTGCACACCTCCAGTGCACCTCTTCAGCCGATATCTGTCCTCCCATCCATCCCAATCCCATCCCATCCCATCCATCCACATTACTCTCACCATCCATCAACCTACATTCTCCCCTCTCGTAGGCACCTCTTTCCCGCGCCTTCAACCCCTAACCCACCTTCATATATTTAGTTCAGCAGCGGCATCGGCACCGGCCCGGGTGGCGTCTCCACCCATCTCCTGGCTGCACGATACACACTGGAAACGGTGTTGATGTCTGCTGGGGGTTCCGGAGCGGGTACATCTGCGGTCGGGAAATGTCGGGACTTGAGATGGGAAGGGGGAATAAAGGGGGAATAGAGTTTAGGTTCAGTGTGGCTGGTGAAATGGGGTATGATTAGTGGAGATTCATGATGTGGTTGCAAATGCCGCATGCGGACTGAGAGTCGGGATGGTGGAGTGAAGGATCATGGATCTTGATGTCGGTGGGGGGCTTTGGAGGTAGCACAGAGGATGATGATGTTGTTCCTCAACTCTGCTATTACTGCATCTCTGATACTCAGGATCGCAATTAGTATATACTCGTCCTCTCGGTCGTTCTGGTTCATCGCCGTCTACCAGTACATGCCGACTCACTTGCACTACCACAGTCTGTGTCTGTATCCGTATCATCCATGATCCGCTTCTATCTTGTAACAACCACTGTAACGCGCTTAGATGATGGATGAAGGTGTTCCTTCTACCCGGCGCTGAGGAGCTGTGGAGTGGGTTCAACGGTATGGTGGTGAGATGTTTGGTGATTTTTGGTGATTCCGAGTCGTTGTGGGAGAGTGAAAAAGGTGAGGCGGCGTGAGAGGGCAGGGTTGGTGGATCGGAAGGATGGTTTGAGTCTTCTTCATCGGCTTTGTCATCGTCTTCTGTTGAAGTGGTGGGCATGCCATGGGACCATGACTGGTGTAAGATGATTGACTTGACGTTTCGTCTGGGGCTTCAGAGGGTACTAGTACACATCTACAGTCACCTACGGTATAACGGTATTACATCTACTCTCCCGCAACATCAAGTTCGTCGTCCTCAATCCTCAATACAGGTGCATGGTGCGACGATCCAACATTCCCGCAACTTGAACCCTTCCCCACCCACCCCCAGACTTTCGACACATCTTGACTATTATATTTTCAACTAAACTACATGATACCGGACCGGAAGTACAGTACACAGGTGCGCCCAGAACAAAACTAAGCCAAAAAAGCGAGTCGAAGAATATGGAAGATGCGAGTGAGACCGAGGGATTTCATAGGACATCACCCGGGGTGGAAACCTGAATTATTTCTGGTGGAGAGGTGAGGGGAATGTCGACTTGTACTCTACTCATTCATCTTCATGGGTGATGGGTCAGAATCTAGGGAGATGCTTGAATGGGGTATAGCGGCGTCTCGGGATGCGGGGTTCGAGTTGTGGGTTTCTGGAGGAGAGCAGAGGAGGAGAATGGAGGTAGATGCTGTGGTAGTGGAATTGGGGTTGGTGCTACAGTCACGAATTACACTGTGTTGTATCGATGGTCCCTAGTATCGCCAGGTGAGTATTCTAGAATGAAACAACATATGCCTCGACCCGGCTTAGCATGGAGGCTATCAAACTGATATCTATCGGTCTCCGGAGGTTTTTTGTTCAGTCGGAGTGTTGAGCATGATTCGTGAGTGCGTATTGAGAGAGAGTAGGAGGAGGAAGGCTGAGGATTGTGTTGATGCGAGGTTGAGACCTTGGACTTTATTGCGGGGGGTGGGGGGGCTACCGAACTCACTGGTATAAAGATATATCTCTGGGCTTATGATGACCTGCAGGTTCTCAGATTCTGCTTCAACCCTTTGCTCGACCTTGATCATCCGTCATCACACGACATTCTCTACCCCGATCTCCACCTCCATTGCCTTCATCCTTCAACCTTCAATCCCTCCTCTAGTACTCTACCTAGACTCCTCCACCTTCCTCACCATCAGGGACCTTCGACCTCGATTTATATATATAGCACTCTACTCTACCTAGCCCAGGACTCCCGCGCCCCCTCCTCGGATGGCATCCGACTCGGACATGATTGATCTCCAACTCGGAACTCCCCCCACAACACCACAGCCGCAGACTTGCAGACTTGCATTTTTTTTTCATGCACCCCGGATTCTGCGCGTCAAGCTTGTTTTTTTCTTATTTTTCCGGTGCTCCTTTTTTACCTTGGTCTGTTTTTTTCCATCCGACCGGTATGGTATGTAAGTCAGTACTGTTGTATATAGAGATAGATATGCGGATGACGAGAGTTTTGCCAATTGCAACATACTCGTTTGTTATTAGAGTTTATCCGCGCTCATTTTCCCGCATGAAGACTCACTTACTCATCTGCAAATCTTATAGAAGTAAAAGAAATTGAGTAGCGTCATGGATACTAACTACAAATAAAGAAGCGCGATCTACCTCCATTGCGTGTGCGGGAAAATGAGTGCGGACGAACTCTATTGCTGTTTTTTTTCTTTGTTTTTTTTCTTTGCGGCTGGAGCGCTGCAGGGAAGGAAGCCTGGTGTGGTTGAGGATAACTGTCTCTCTCTCTCTCTCTCTCTCTCTCGGGCTCGTTCAGGCTCCTTCTGTTGTTGGGGATAGGCGCTAGTACCGGACCTGCCATAAACATGAGTTGGCATCAACTCAAGTCGAGTGAGATCCCGCGTGGAGCGGAGCGGACATGGCTTCCGCCACATCACAGCTACGAGCACTTTACATATTTAACTACAGTACATATCGAGTCACGCGACCACTCATTACAATGCAGGTTCATGTTTCGCTTTCATTGGTTCTCGGCCACTGTGGCGCCAATCTCAACGCTCATCCTCAGCACGTCCTCAACACGCAACATAATGCCGAGGCAAGTCCACACTCACCACACGATACAACACGATACAACACGCTATTGTATCTAAGTAAAGGGAGCACTTTATATTCTACATATCTCTACAGTATATGGAGATAGATAAGTGAATAAGGACGTGGACGAGGATGAGGGATGAGGGATTAAGCATCCTGCACATGGGCGGGTGCGTATGTACAGGTGTATAATACTCATGCACAGATATAAAGCGTATGTCTACTTGACATGCCGACATGATATATAGATAAATATGATAGATAGATAGATAGATAGATAGATAGATAGATAGATAGATATCTCGAGAGTCGGGAGCGAGAGAACTCGACAACTCCAGCTCCTCTAACTCCTCAAAACAAAAAAAACAAAATAGTCCACACACAGCCCCACGGCGTCTATGCGTGATCGCCACAGCATCCGAATCCGCGCCTCCCAGCGGGCCAAGGACCTGATGATGACTCGGAGTTGAAGACTCAGACTCGGACTCGGCAGTGACGTATCCCAACCTCACCAAACCCACAACTCAGACCCCAACTCCCAAAAAAACCAGAACCCGGTCCGCGCGAGCTCGGCTATGCTGACTGATCCACATCACTCATCAACATCCTCCAACCACGCGTCGGCGGCGGCTGTGCGAGAAAAGGTGGAGGCGGA
>ML220177.1:38380-71758 GCA_004786065.1 Ascodesmis nigricans | reverse complement strand
TCACAGCGGTCTACCTTAAATCGATAGGAAAAAGAGACAGCGACGAATGCTGGTGGTGCGACGGACTCCGTCAGACCCGCGACCACCTGTTCAAGGAGTGTAGAACATGGAGAAGGAAGCAAGAGCGGCTCTGGAATGCGCTGAAGAAAGAAGGGTTTATGAGATCGCATGCAGTGTCGACAATCTTCGCAGAACCCAGAGCCACCCCGGCACTCCTAAACTTCATCCAAGACACGCTTGTGGGTAGGCCAAAAACAGAGGAAGAGGACCGAGTTGAAGAAGAGCGAGTGCATGAGGAATGGGGCTGGGAGAGAGAGAATGGGGGGGCAGAGGAGGGTATGAGCGTATAGAAAAGCAAGGGAAGAAGAAACCGGCGGATGTAGGAGAGCCCAATGTGCACAGCAGTGTACAGCTCAAAAGGTGGCCACTGCAAAGGCAGCAAGGTCAGCGAGAAAATGGTTGAAAACGGATGAAGCAGAGTCTTGTAGAATAGAAGCAGCGTCACGCTGTGGAAAGGGGGGGTCTGTATGTTACCTCGCGCCATATCCCAAAGGGACGCATGCGCTTAAATGATTACAATCAATCAATCAATAAACACGTCATAAATAGGGCCATTAATATCAGTAGCAGGGTTACGGTCAGCGCAAGTATTACTCAACCTAAGACAGCGGAGATATGCATCACGAATTCTTGGGCTCCCCTATAATCATCCAATGAGGTTCCTCATACCTTCAGATATTTACCGCCCGACGAAAACGCACACATCTGTCGGGAGTCGTCTACGGAGCAGAATCGAGGAAGCAGCGACTGTCGAAGCCGGGGTGGAAATAGTTCCTGATAAAACCATAGAGCCGACAATTCCCAAAGATAGGATACATATCGCTGATACCGAGGGAGCCTCAGCCATAGCATCTCAACATGCAATCCCATCGAGAGGAACCGTAATAATCTGGACGGATGGGTCACGCAACACCAAAGGAAACGTCGGAGCAGCCACAGCGCAAATGGACTCCGAAGAACAATGGCAAACAAGAGCATGGAACCTAGGACCGATGAAAGAGGTTATTGATGCAGAACTATTCGCTATATCCGAAGCCTTACGTCACGCTTTACAGAACGCCCTGAAAAACGGAGAAGAAGGCCTAGTCAATATACTCAAAGTCTTCACGGACTCCCAGAGTGCACTGAGAAGGATCCAATCATCGAATCTAGGGCCAGGATCCAACATCGTAGAAGACATCAGAGAACACCACCGAAAACTGAAAGAGGTGGGTATAGAGACCTACTTCTACTGGGTCCCAGCGCATCATGGTATTGAAGGAAACGAAGTTGCAGACACCGCCGCAAAAGTAGCCTCCAGACAGAGCCAACATAAATATGCGGGGCGATTTGGGATGACCTCAATCACCCACGTCGCACAGAGACTGAGAGAGAGAACGGAGAACGAAGGGCGAGGATGGGCAGCCAAGGCATGCGGGAAATATTACCCACAGAGATTTAAGCTCCCCCGAACCCAGAAGCCAGACCAAGCTGCAATGAGGTCCTGCAAGAGCCTTGTAAGCAGATACTTCAGATTCGCCACAGACAAAGGCTTAACTGCGGAATACTTGAAAAGAATTGGGAGAGCTACAAGTGACGAATGCTGGTGGTGCGGAGACCCTCGACAGAACCGGGAACACCTCTTTAAAGAATGCAGATACTGGAGAAGGCAACAGGAGAAGCTGTGGAAAGACCTAAAGCAGGTCGGCCTCACGAAAAGACACCCACTTGCCACCATTTTCGCAGAACGGAGGGCCACGGCAGCGATTCTGAACTACCTGGAAACAACGAACGTGGGAAAGGTACAGAATGACTCCGAACTAAGAGAGGAAGAAGAAAGAAGGGCGGAAGAATGGGGGTGGGAGCAGCATGATGAGGGAGGAGCTGAAACGGAAGGAGGGGAGTAGGAGGCGTCGAGAGCGAAGAGCGGAGGGGAGAAGGGGAGGTAACATACACAATAATGAAAAGGAAGAGGAGAGAACGTGCGTAGCAGCTTGCTAGCACAACTCAAAAGGCGGCCATCGCCAGCGCGAAGGGTCGGCGAGAAATCGGGTTGACAGTGGACGAAATTCTATGTATGCAGAAGGCCTGTAAGAAGCAGAACTAAAAGGGGAGGGGAAGGGCGGAGGTTGTAGAGTAGGTGACGCGCCATATCCCAAAGGGCGCATGCGCTTAAATGATATCAATCAATCAATCAATCAATCTTGAAACGTCGTTATCTGGACAGACGGATCCCGCAACCCCGAGGGGGGGTCAGGGTGGCCACGGCACGGTGAGTTAACGATGGAAACTGGACGAAGAACCAATGGCAAATCGGAACAACTAAAGAAGTCTTCGACGCGGAGTTACTCGCTATATCAGAGGCCTTACGCGAAGCATTTCACCTACTGAAAACGAAAACAGAGTCGTTTACCACTCTGGGAATCTTCTCGGACTCCCGGAATGCACTGAGAAGAATAAGTTCAGAAGAACCCGATCCGGGAATGCAAGCAGCAGAAGACATCAGACACCATTATCGGAAGCTAGCGGAAATGGGTACAGAAACCCACTTCAACTGGGTTCCGGGGCACTGGGGAGTGACGGGAAACGAGGTCGCGGACAAAGCCGCTAAAAATGCAGCCAGCACTCAAAAACGCGATGAAATTGCAAGACGCTTCGGAAATACATCACTCACGTACATTAAATGAAGAAAGAAAGAAAGAAGTGAGCGAATGGGGAAGCAAAATGTGTATGAAATACTACCCACACAGGTTTAAACACTGCCAGACACGGAAACCCGACCAAGCTGCCATGAAAGCCCGCAAAAGCCTCGCACGCCGCTACTTCAGGTTCGCCACCGATACAGGCGTAACCGCGGTGCACCTGAAAAGAATCAAGAGAGCGGAGAGCGAAAAGTGCTGGTGGTGCGGAGCCCCGCGGCAGAACCGCGATTACCTGTTTAAGGAGTGCAGGCACTGGAGGAGGCAGCAAGAAAAACTGTGGAAAGACCCTGGGAAAGCAGGCCTCACGAAAACACATGCACTCTCAATGATATTTGCGGAGCCGAAGGCCACAACAGCAATACTCGAGTTCCTAGAATCCACAGACGTTGGAAAAGTGTACAACGAAGAAGAAAGGAAACGATGGGAGGAAGAGAGATTTGAACAATGGGGGTGGGAAGAGACAGAGGAGCAAGAGGCCGATACGGGGGGGGGGGGAGAAGGAGACGGAGTATGAGGGGCGGGGAGAATATGGAGAGTGAGGACGTTCATCGTAAAGAACCGAGAGAGGAGAGAAAAGAGCCCAGTTGTATAAACTGGAGCTCAACTCAAATGGCATCCCCCGCCAGTGCAACGGGATGGCGAGAACAAGGGTTGAAAGTGGGCGAATCAATGATTATAGAATAAGAAAAGGAAACGAACCAAAGGGGAGGGGGAGAGGAAGAAGAGTGTACGTAGCTGGTCGCGCCATATCCCAACGGGACGAATGCGCTAAAATGAATTCAATCAATTCAATCAATACTTGAAACACGTAAGCCAGAGCTGAGATAGTCCCCGAAGAAGCTACAGGGCCACCAATCCCAAAAGATAAAATACACATCACGGACACGGTGAGAGCCTCAGCTGTCGCATCAATGTACGCGATACCGCCTAGATACGATAATAATATGGACGGACGGGTCACGGAACACCAAGGGAAACTGGGGCGGCCATAACCCATATGGGCCGGGAGGAACGCTGGCATACAAGACTATGGAACCTGGGATCAACGAAAGAGGTCATGGACACTGAGCTCTTTGCCATCTCCGGGGCTCTACGTCACGCGTTGGAACTTGGAAAGGAAACCCCTACCGACACGCTCAGCGTCTTCTCAGGCTCGCAAGCAACGCTAAAGAGGATACTATCACAGGGTCCGGGGCCAGGGTCCAGTATAACCGAAGATATCAGAAAACACCACCGGAAACTGGAGGAAGCAGGCGTAGCCACCCACTTTCACTGCGCCCCAGGGCACCACGGGATCGAGGGTAACGAGATCGCAGACGCAGCCGCGAAAGAAGCCACCAGACTAAACATACACCCAGACGCAAGACGATTTGGGGCCACCTCGACCACCAACATTGCCCGGAGACCGGAGAAGAGAACTATAGACGAAGAAAGAGAATGGGCAGCCAAAATGTGTGGAAAATACTACCCGCACAGATTTAAGCTTCCCCGAACCCGGAATTCAAAGTCAGACCGAACAGCAATGAGGATCAGTGAGAGCTTGGCGAGTAAGTACTTCAGGCTTGCCACGGATAAGAGTCCAACCGGAGAATACCTAAAAAGAATTGGAAGGACCACAAGTGACGAGTGTTGGTGGTGCGGTGACCCGCGGGAGAACCGGGAGCACCTCCTCAAAGAGTGCAGACACTAGAGAAGGCAGCAAGAGAAGCCAAAGAGAAGATTTAAAGCAGATCGGCCTTACAAAAAGGCATGCAGTCTCCACCATATTTGCTGATCGGAGGGCCACAGCGGCCATTCTGAGTTACCTGGAAACCACAAATGTGGGGAATGTCCAGAACGATTCGGAATTAAACAAGAGAAAAGAACAAAGAGCAGAGGAGTGGGGTGCTGAGAACAGGGGGAGGATGAGGATGGAGAAGTCGAAGCCGAAGGAAACAGAGACTAAGGGAGGAGGTAAAGCAAAAAGGATCAGAAAGAGGAGGGAACGTGGTTATTACAACTCAAAAGGCGTCCTTTCGCCAGCACGAAACGGACGGCGAGAAAGAGGGTTGAAAACAGACGAATAATATGTATAGGAAAGTGTAACGTAACAGAAGCACAGGGGAGGGGGGGAGGTGGAGGTGGAGGTGGTAGAGTAGATGACGCGCCATATCCCAATGGGACTTTGACTGATTCTACCGTGACGGAAATCGAATCGGTAAAGACGAAGATAACCGGCCCGGAGGTGAACTTCGCAACGATTTCGGAGGAGAAGAATAAAAACTTCGCAATTGAAACGGCAAGAGAGAGGTTTCCGATTCACTGAATCCTTGTAAAGAGGCTTTCGATTTACTATCTGCATTGGTGCAGAATCCATCTTTCCTGAGATTTCAGTCAGGATGTGATTACGGTGCTAGTGGGCGGGGGCTAATTTTTTTTATGTAATTTGGTTCATTACGGCATGAACTTGCGGTGCATGATGACCAGGTGTGTGCGTGTTGAGTTGTCGTAGAGATTTAATTGAATGGATTGAAAAGACTGGTGAGGATTATGAAGGTATAGTGGGAGATGGGAACTATTGAGCAAAGTCATATCTCGGAGATCAGGGGTTTTAAGAACTTGTGGAGGTTGGGAGGTAGTGGTCCATTCAATGCTGCCGGAGTCACAGAATGTCACTCAGGCGTAATATCCCAACCCTTGATCCAATGGTCTAACGTATAATTCTGGTTAACAAAAACTATTTTAATCCATTGATAAACAATTGTAACCAATAAAAAAGAGATTGCGTGTATAATATTCTGAAGCTGACTTGGAGCATGCGCAGGCGGCTCTGCGCACGTCTTCCGCAGCCGCAACGTCCCCCCACACCACCCCACCACATTTGACTTCAGTGAACCACACGATGAGTCGGACTGCATCACAAACTGCTTGGAACTGTTACGTATAACTTGTCATTAATATTATAAGCATTTTCTTGTGGGATTGGTTCAGTTGAGTCACACTTGTAGTGCCACCGCGCTTCAGGCCTCCCATTCCAGCCTCAACACCTGGTTACCATGATTCACACCCTGACATCGAGTCACCACCTCCATCCATTCTCATGGACGTCACCGCATAAGAAGCCACTCCAGCCCTCTCCTCGACCGTCTGTCCGCAACCGCAACATCATCCGCCAGCTTCTCCACGGACATTGCCTGCCGCTAGCCACCTAGCTAAGCTGTCCCTGCTGTCTGCACCTTGACCACAAGCTCCTCATCCTCCCTCCCATGCACCACCACCTCCCGACGATCTCCCTACGACGCACACTCCACATACCTTTACGAAACGTCCGGAGGGCTATACAGGCCAACGATTGAGCCTTCCCCGCGTTCCATCCTGCAGCCATCGTTCGAGCTGAACATCCCCGAAACGCCACACAGCTGAGAGCTCCCCGAAGCTTGTCCAACCCCGCTCCGTCCCACCATGTCTAACCGCCACGCCGAAAAGGTCATCTCTCAAAGCCGGAAAAGAGCCGGTGAAAGCGCACTCTCAGACTTTGCCGAATACGTCGAGAAGCAGCAGGCGTCGCGGCGAGCTGCTGCTGGGGCAACTGTTGATGCTGCCGCTGAGCACGATGAGCTGGATATCTTGGAGTCGCTAGGACTGGCGGATGAGGCGGCTTCCGAAGCGAAGCTTCGTGACATGCTACTAGGTGGCTCTGATGAGACGAGGATGAAGCTCCGGGAGCTGATTGAGGGGAGGATAAACGAAGGACGTGGTGAAACCATCTTCGATCTCGGTGAGGAGAACAATCATGACTCGACAAAGCTCACATTGGATGAGTACCGCACGGCGATGAAAAGAGTAGAAGAGGTTGCAAAGGAGCTGAATGCGGGCCTTACGATACTGATGACCAAGAATGTCGGCGAAGATACTGATGTTCCCCCTGGTACTACCACGGACGTGTCAAGCAAAGTCTTGATACGGCGGCAGCCGCGTAATATGGAAGAGCTGCTTGAGATCCGGGTTGCAGTGGTTGGAAATGGTGAGTCGACTCGTGTCACAACTTTCGATGAGTGTCTCACAGAAAGCAGTCGATGCTGGAAAATCCACCATGCTTGGAGTGTTGACAAAAGGTACTCTTGACGATGGCCGTGGAAAAACCCGTGTGAATCTTTTCCGTCACAAGCATGAGATTGAATCCGGCCGTACCAGCTCTGTCGGTCAGTTTCCATATCATCGCCATTGTTTTCCCTACTAACACGACTCAGGCATGGAGATCCTTGGTTATGACTCCGAGTCCCATCCCATTACCAGCTCCGACCCTTCTCGAAAGCTTAAATGGGAAGAAATTGGACCTCGCAGCTCCAAAGTCATTGCTTTTACCGATTTGGCTGGACACGAGCGATATCTCCGGACAACCGTCTTTGGTCTGCTCGGCACTTCCCCAGATTACGTGATGCTCATGGTTGCTGCAAACAACGGGCTCATCGGCATGTCCAAGGAGCATCTCGGTATTGCTACAGCACTCAACGTCCCGGTCCTTGTTGTCATCACCAAAACCGACATTTGCCCTGAAAATATCCTGAAGCAGACCCTCAAGCAGCTAACAATGATTCTGAAATCCCCTGGGGCCCGCAAAGTGCCGATTCTCATCAACTCACGGGAGGACGTAATCAACACGGCCACGCAATTCATATCGAAACGCATCTGCCCCATCTTCCAAGTCTCCAACGTCACTGGAGAAGGCCTCGACCACGTCAAGACATTCCTCAACATCCTCCCCTTCCACGGCCAATTCGACTCGGAAGCCCCCTTCGAATTCCACGTCAACGACTGCTTCTCCGTCCCATTCGTCGGCACCGTCGTCTCGGGCGTCGTCAAATCCGGCGTCATCCACGCCGGCGACAACATCTTCATCGGCCCCGACTCCCTCGGCAACTTCATTCCCACCGCCATTCGCAGTATAGAACGGAAACGCCTCCCCGTCCCAGTCGTCTCCGCCGGTCAATCCGCATCCTTTGCGCTGAAACGAATCCGCCGCCGTGAAGTCCGCAAGGGGATGGTAGTCCTCCCGAAAACCGAAACCCCTCCAAAAGCGCATTGGCAGTTTACCGCGGAAGTCCTAATCCTCTCGCACGCGACCACCATCAAACCGAAATATCAGGCGATGCTGCATATGGGCCCCGTCAGCCAGACTTGTCGGATCGTCGCGATTGACCGTGATCTTATGCGAACTGGCGACAGAGCTATCGTCGTGTTTGAATTCTGCCAGCGCCCAGAGTTCTTGTGCGTCAATGAGAAGCTTCTGTTCCGAGAAGGACGGACGAAGGGGTTGGGGATTGTTGTTGCGCTGGGTTATGATAGGTCTCGCATTGGAACGGGCGCGGAGAAGGAGAAAGAGGTGAAGGAGGAGGTGAAGAAGGTGGATGAGGATAAGCCGGCGATGGCGAAAGCGGATGGGAAGCAGGAGAAGACCGGGAAGATTGAGAGGGAGGTTATTAAGCAACACGTCTCGGCGAAAGTTGCGGGAAAGAAGTAACCTTCTCTGGATTTGCCGCATAGCATTGCATCACCCATCGCTGGCGAAATATCTTTCTCTATGTTTTCGGTTATTTGTTTTTTTTTATTTTATTTCATCGTTTTGTTTCTCTCGTTTTGGTTTCGTCCTCAAAGCCTGTGTACCGAGTTTTCGTCTTCTTTAACGAATTATGCGTTTAAGTTCTTGGGGATGTATGAATACGTTTGTGTGTATGTATTCCTGCTAGAAACGCCTTTCCTTGTCCTTGTCCGGGTCTATTTTTGTCGTCTTGTTTTATTTGTTTTGGTGCCGTTGTCGGCTTATTACCGAATAAAGAAGGAGTCACCAAATGTTTCGTTTCTGGAATCGAGAGTCAGGGGTACGATTGGATTTCGTTGGTATAAGACATGACTAAGCGACGCAAGCGAACACAGAATCTCCCCTGTTTCAACTCGCCCGCCTTTCTCGCTGCGATACGATCGGATCGAAGATGACATGGAACCTCCGTACAGCATTACCGCTGCTTATATCGAGCATTGTCGGTACTTTACTGCCCGCTACTTTGCAAGTTGTCTGCTCGATACCGTAACTTGTCGGAAATTCGCTTCACGATCATCACCAGCACCTTAAGTTCACGAGACTACTTACCCATCCGATAACGATGGGGAAGGGACAGAGCGCGTAAAGTCTGGCCGCGGTAGAAAAAATCAGCAACGAATGAAAAGACTACTCCAAGCTTGGCCCCCGTACGTTTTCCTGGTCCAGTTTCTTGGAGCTGGGGTGTTGTCTAAAATGATCGGTCAGATTACTTCCGGAAGACGCCATCAAGGTGTCCCAAGTTTCGCTTCTCCCTGGGTTCACTAGGAGATATGGCGTATATCACCAGCTTCACATGGGGATATACTAAAGACTGCCCTGAGAGCCGGTTGAAGTTTCGAGTTAGGTTCCGGGGGATTGAGATACGGCCCGACGATATATGCTGCGCTAATACATGGTCAGCCCTCATGTCGACGAAATCAGTGCGGAAGTCTTTGGGAATGAATACGAAAAGAAGTACAACCAACTAATGAGGGCCGCGAATACATAGAAGTACGATGCGATCCGTGATCGGGAACTCTGCTTGCTCGAAGACGAAGCACCGCAAGTAATTACCTCATGTGACGGTGCCAATCGAAGGTGAGTCCCAAATACGACACGAACACATCAGCCATACAGGGATATGATGTATAGTGAGTAACATGGCACCTTGTCATTGAGGGAGTAAACTGTAGGCTCTCTGGGTTTAGGCTGACAGTTTCAGTGGCTTATGTTATCTTCGGGTGTTTAGGCCTGATGAACAATGCATTTCCGAGAGCGCTGTAGAATGAGCTGTGGCTTGGGATGATGTGTTGAGTTCTATCTGGACTTGCAGAGACGACTGGGAGTCAGTGGTGTTGGATGTAAAGAATCACGAGCAATGGTATTAGTACTTGAGATCTCCAATCGTAAGGGTGAATATAGAAGATTTTCAACCCTCTGCGTTCCCATGAACAATCCCTGGGAAACACTTGCACAAGAACTGGATATGGAGATCATGTGACACGGGTGAGCGACTATTCTGCCATCCCCCGTTGTTAACAGGATCGCAACTGCATAAGACAAACACACAGCTCACGGCGATAACAACTGATATTCACATTTTAGTACAGAATATTGTGCAAAATCCGCTGAAGTTGGTTTTACTATCCCGCGGTTCTAGTTGTTTCATAACTTTCGTTGCTCATCAACTCTCCGAGCTCACTTGGCTGTGGTGTCAGTGAGGGTCCGTGTACCCCAGCGCCGTCCATGGTCCTCCCAATCACAACCACTTTCCTCATGGCCCCCGGCACAGTCCCAGTTTGACAGCAACCGCGCCTCTTCTATCTTTATTACGATCAAAGCATTCACTAATGTTGCTTGCTAGATGATACAACGCCGGAACCGAAACAGTCATTCCCACTACTCCACAATCCGCTGGTCTTATCCAATGCTCTCCGCTATATCTAAATCCTCCATGCACAACCAGCCTCCACGTTTTACTCATTCTCCCCTCCTTGGGATCCAGTCTCCGTGTCGTCTAATATCAGACCATATAACATTGGAGGGAGCTTCACGAAGAGCTCAGGGATTGGAACCCTTATACGCGGTTAAAGCTGAAAGTCTCCCGGAACGATGGTTGTGTATCAGGCACCACTGCACTGGCATGCGGTCGGCACTATTGGTGCGGGCCGTATTGACACACGAAGACCGCTTCCATGGGGATGAAATGAGCAGTTCACCTCACGCTCAGCTTAAATTTCTAAGGTAACAGTTGATAGATCGGATGTACACTCACGTTTCATAAACATCTGATATGCGGGTTTCCGTGTTTACAGATTTATAGGTACCGATCAGTGGCGATATAGTATATCTCCAGAGCTTGCGCAGCCATGATGGTAAGAATGGTTAGTTGGGATGGGAATCTCGCCGGACGGGACTGCAGACTCCGCCGGCTCCCTGGATCTGTCTTTAAATGGAGTCTCTTCGTCCTCACTCACACCTTGCTCTTTTCCATTTTCCCACTCTTATACGGTGACTTGCACATCCGGAAACCACACCTTAGTGTCATATATCACGACAGCCAATCTTGTCGCGACGTCGATCAGCCTTTCTTACCTCCTTTCACTGGGTTTAACCACAGCGTGGAATCAAGTAAGTTGCTATTCTTACCTAGCCATGAATCTTAGGATTTACACTAACCAGTGGGGCGTTTCCTAGTTTTATCGCCAAATTTGCTTCAATTGGTAGAGAATGATGAATGACCGTGGCTAGACGAAGACGAAATGTGGTCATCGGGGGAGTTCAAGTCGCGATGGGTCGTTGGCAGTGTCAGAGAACACAGAATGTGCAACGGCAATTGATGAGTTTGTCGTCGAATGCTATTCTTCCGTGTGGAACCGACACGGACACTTCACACCTGAGGAGCCCACCGAGGCTTACACTTCCAAGATAATAAAAAGGTTGTGTTGAGACGTTAAACTAATTTCGATAGGGTTGTCTACCGACGAACCAGCGGATAATGGGGACGTCTCTCCCGAACAGAGCGCGCTTAAACAAATATTTCTCGAAGAGAGCGAAAAAGTGATTTGTAACAGATAGCCAAGGTGACGGGATTATCACAACAAGATGTCTTGGCCATCTGAAGAAGCATTTAATACTGGCATCTAAGCTCACGAGCTTCACACGCGACGGTCCTTTTAGCGTTCTGAGCGTGAATATTCATAAAACCCCAACACATCATGTAAAACTGCGCTAACAGTGGAAGTAGATGCCCATGAAGTACAAGCTCCACGGTCAAACAGCTGCTTTAGGTTCCAGTGCCAAAGATGCGGCTTTTTCAACAATGTGTACGCCGATCTCTTCGGAGGACCCGAAGCTTCCTGCCGAGGGACTTAAATGTCTCGAGGAGAGCGATCAACTTTACCCATGTGTCAACTGTGGAAATCACTATAGGGGCTGCGCGGCTTCGAAATCGGGGTGTGACCTATGCAGATGGTACTGTCTTGCCTGGAGATATAGATGCCATGACGGCGGATCAGGCATTTGGAACGTTTATGAGCCATTGGCACCGTGGGAATTGGCACAGATTGAAGAGCTAAAGAAGGCACGGATCCGTGACTGTGTGAATGGAGCTTATGCGTTGACATGGCGGTGCAAGTGTAACCAGTGCAATCTGTATTCCCCATCTCAGGACAGTGGAGAATCGCGACGACAGATAACAAGTGGAAGTGGTCCCCGCGAGAACCATGACATGCTGGAGTGGCAGAATAATCTATGTCCGTTCGCTTTATGTATGCTTCGTTTTCAGTTTTGCTTGGGATTTTCTTATTGTTTACTCTACATGTCTCTTACTTATTTTTTCCTGTTTCTTCTTGATGTGTTTCGAATCAACGGTCTTGATGGATCACTAGTAGTAGTTCCGGTACACTAGTTTGAACATTGAATTATGGAATTTGATATCGGTATACTTTGTCGCATGATGAATATTAATTTCAGTGCGTCAAATGGCCGATTCATGCTCTCCCGCGCCAGCCTAAGCTGGAACAACGCCGCTGAGGACGGATTCAACTCCTCCACTCCCAATCCCCATCTTACAACATCATCACTCTCTTCATCCCTCATCCCCTTATTTTTGCTCTTCCACTCTCACTATTCCATGATTTCAAGCATCCAATTTCGACTAAGTTCTGATTTTATTATCCTCCCTCTCTGCTCTATCGGCTTCTCCAGCCTCCCCAACTGCTCATCGTGGTGCCGGTCGGTACGGTTCTCCGGCCCACTCCAGCCGCTCAGGTGAAAGGTCCTTCCGTGTTACTGGTGTGGGGGACGATTGATAGGATATAGCTGTTATTGAGATCATATTTTCCAGAACTGTAGTTTTCCAACAAGAACAAGATCTCCAGATTCGTGTACGTACTAACTAGTACTATCATACAACGGTCGTTAACTACCCCTCTTTTCCCTCCTCCCCATTTTTCCACCTCAGAGCTTACTCCCTCCTCTCTTTCCCGCCCCACCACCTAAAATGCATCTCGGCCCCCCCATCCCACCAATATCTCAAAGGGAGTTGGAGCTTAGTACCCATTCTCCTTCAACCACTTCTCAAGATTGCTCTTATCGCGCTTCACATAGCTCGCTCTGCCCCTAATACTATCCTTCACCAGCTCCAATCCACGGTCATAGCCCGTGTTATCCTTGACGCTGAAAAAGTCCTCGATCTCCTTGAGTACAGCCTCGGAAGAGAACTTGTTGAGCGAGTTTTTAAGGAAGCGATCCTATGTATCACTTCAGCCACGGTTCCAAGAACTCAAAGGGTAAGAAAGAAAGAGGGGTTACAACATACCAACACGACCATATTGCCACTCATCTGTCTATGCACCTCCTCCCAATTCTCCTCAATAAACTTCCACAGCACATACCTCGCATGCCCATTATTACTCAAGCTGATCGCAGGGGAGTGTTTATCCTGGACCTTGACGTTCTCGCTCAACATGAACTTGAGCACCTCCTTGACAATTTCCGGCTTCTTTGCTCTCCCGAGAGCGACGAGACAGATTTCTCGTGCGTCGACGCTCTTGCTGGTGAGGTATTCGTTGACAACAGCGTCGTATTCCTCTTTTCCGCCTTCCGCGATCGCGATCTTGAACACCGCGAGACGGAGCGACGGGTGGATTGCGTCTTTGTCACCCGCGACGTAGGACTTAAAGCGGCGGAGGGATTCGGCGATGATTTGGTCGTGGCCGACGGCGCCGGCGGTGGAAATGAGGAGAGCACGGAGACGCCCGGTGAGAAAGTCTTCGCCCTCCGGGAAGTCCCAGCCAACGCGTTCAACGATCGGGGAAACGAGGCTGAGGGTCAGTTTGGCGAGGGCGTCTTTGAGCTCCGGGGAGGACTCGCCGAAGATGGAGCGGAGGTTGCCGAGGCGCTCCGTGATGGCGGCCCAGACAAGGTAGGAGGATTCGTTTTTCAGAGAGGTGATGAATTCGAGAAGTCCGGCGGATGTGCCGTAGCCAGCGAAGGCGGTGGCGCCGGCATCGGCGATGATGCCGACCTTGTCGGAGACGGAGAGGGACTGTTGGTTTTCGCCGAGCTTGCGGAGGCGGGAGAGTGGGTAGTTGACACGGTAGAAACCAGTTTGGCCAGAGTTGAGCTTGTAGTGGCCAGAGGCAATGTTCTCAATGGTGACGGTCTTTCCAGTGAGAGCGGTGACAGGGGACGCGGAGGTCTGGGAGCTCGCATCAATGGCCAGAGGAAGCCACCAGGTAGTAGTATCTTCTTCGGGCTTGACATCGCCAGTGCTAAGGAAGCGAGATTGGGAGACAAGGAGGTTGGCGCCTTCTTCAGTGACGTTAAGAACAGGGAAGCCAATGACCTTGATCCAGGTCCTCATGAAACCGGCGACATCTTGGCCAGATTCTTCCGCAAGGGCAGACCACAGATCTTCAGTGGTAGCATTTCCGTAAGCATGCTTCTTGAGATACCGGGCAACGCCTTTCAAGAAGGTCTTCTGGCCGAGATAAGTCGAAAGCATGCGAATGGTGGATGAACCCTTCACGGAAGTTAGAACGAACCGGGTGAGCAAATGAGACGATATACCTTGAGGTAACTGATATGATCAAAGATCTGATCAATCTCAAGCGCGTTCTTGACGGGGACTTCAATCGGATGGGAGCTGCGCAGGCCATCAAGCTGGAAGGCTGTTTGATAACCTTCAGTCTGGCATAATTGTCAATTTTTAACCAAGGGATCATGCCTCTCTGAACGCGACGCACCACAAACTGCCCCCACACATCCCACGACGGATGGAAGTGATCGGTAGCCAACCTGTTTTCATTAGTATTGGTCGGCTAGGTGGTGAAATGAGCAGCATACCATCCAACCCAGGTTGCGAAACCCTCATTGAGCCACAGTTCGCTCCACCAATCCATGGTGACAAGGTTACCAAACCATTGGTGAGCCAGCTCGTGGGCAACGACATAGGCGACACGGTTCTTGTAGCGAGCATCCGAGGTCTTCTCGTCGAACAAAACGGCGGTGGTACGGTATGTGATGAGACCCCAGTTCTCCATGGCGCTACAAATTCATTAGCAACCATTGTAGTGCTTCCGAGAGGACAATCGCGAGCTGAGCTTGCTAATCAGAAACACATATTTTATCGCTTCACCCAATTCGAACCTACGTACCCGTGAGACTCCCTTAAGTTAGCACAGCGAACACTCCACTCAGGGAATGGTACTCGTAATTACAAATTCATGGACGGCCAACAAGTCGACCTTTGGCAAGGGATAATCGATTTCAAAGATCTGCGATGCGTCAGTTCTGTGCTCTCAGGTAATGACTCCTAACTCACCTCGGAGAAGTAATCAACAATCTTCCTGCAGTTCTCAAGCGCAAACCTTCCCTGCTCCACCAACCCGCGAGTGGTGTACACTCTAACCGGGAGCTTTCCTCGACCAGGGTACTCTCTATCGGTGAAATCCTCAATATACTCGAAATCACCACACGCCCACGCATAGAGATACGTGCTCATTTTTGGCGCAGTCTCAAACACCACCGTCTTCAGCCCCTTCCCATCCTTCTTCTCCTCCTTCACCGGCTGGTTCGATAGCGCGGTATACGCCTCAGGCACATCGATGCTGAAATCAAACGCAGCCTTCAAGTTGGGCTCATCAAAGCATGGAAACGCGCGCCTCGCATCGCAAGACTCGAATTGCGTCGAAAACATCCAGTCGTCATTACCCTCGACATTCTTGTAGGCGCTGCGGTAGAACCCCGCCATCTCCTGGTTCATAAGACCGGAAAAGTTGATGGTGAGTTGGCCATTCCCGCTGCCTGGGAGCTCGGCCTCGAGGCTGAGGGTCGCGACTTCAGCTTTCGTGTCGATGGAGTGGTCGACGATCTTGATGGTCTTGTCGCCAGCAGTGACATGCCCGTCTTTGAGCGTGAGCTGCTTGGCGTTGAGTTTGATGGTTCTGGTGGGCTCGTTCAAGGCCAGGTCGATGATGACGGTTCCATCGTAGGTGAAGGCGGTGCGGTCAATGTTGGTGAGATGGAGGTTGTAGTGGGTGGGTTTGACGCTGGAAACGACAAGATTAGGTTAGCTCTGGGTTTTAAGGTTTGGTGATGCTTAATTGGGAGATACTTGGTCGGGAGGACTTCTCGGTCGAACGCCATTTTCGCGGTGTTGGTAGTAGTGCGATGAGACGGGCAGAGAAGAGGAGGGGGTCAGGGCGGCTTTGCTTTGACGTCAAGCCCCGCATTGATCGTCCCGCTGGAAGCCGCTGTGCTTGTCACTCGACTATGATAATAATCATACTTGGTTCCATTGGCCAACATTAGTGTGTCGACAATCTTGATCAGATATTATCAATGTGACGCAACCATGCATCAAACAAGTCTCTACTCCTTTCTCACCTGTTCCTCATCAATGTCCGCCGATCTGCATTTTGGAGAGCGTCCCTGCAGTTTGACTTTGCAGTGGTGACAGGACCCTCCGGATTCATCTGAGACAATGGAGGGCGATGGTAACGGCGTACCGAACACTGAAGAAACCGGGGCCCGATGAATGATTCACTAATCGATCCTGCCATTTCCCAGGATTCACTTCAGCGATCGGGTGAACAGACGGTGTCATGAAAACGAAGTCCGGTCTGAATTTTCTCTTCCATCCCCTAACACAAACACACAAGCAAAAACCAACACAACGAACAAAACAAATGCAAAGTATGATTACACATCCATAAAAGTATATCCCAACCGCACCATCAACAAACGCAAAAGAAGCAAAGGACTCGCGAACCCAAGAAAACACATCATCGGAAAATACATCGTCGGTATCGTAGCGGTTATAATAGTTTAACGTGTGTGGACAAGAATGCCGAATTAAGTAGATCGTCGCGTGAAATATCGTCCTAGGCCGTATCGTCGTCGTCGTTTTCATATTCATTATCGTATCGGACGAAGAAACGGGCGGGAGAAGCGGAGGAGGATCAAGTTCTATCCACGCGCACCCATCGTTCAGCTTACTGCCTGCCGCGCAGTCAACATCTGCGTATTCCAGCAGAGATTACCTGCTTTTCGATCGCCCGGATTCCGCTCCCCATCATCACATCGAGGAGGAGGAGCGAAACCTGAGCGAGTGACCCGCAGCAAGACCACAGCGCGGGATAAAGGGAGGGAGAAAGGGGAAACTTACAACAACGCCAGAGTCAAATCACCATGTATCCTCGCCTTCAACGTAACCTCAATCTCCAGATTCAAATCCAACCGCAATCTAAGCGTATCTTTTCCCTCCTCTTTCTGTCCACCCCCAAGTGCGCCCGCAACTCCGCCGACCGCCTGTCCAACCCCACCAACCGTATCGGTCACTGAGCCAACAGCGTTTCCAACTGTGTCACCAACATTTCCGACGACATTGCCGACGGTGTCGGTAACACCGTCGATGGGAAGCCCGCCGCCTGCGAGTCCTCCGAGCGGGCCGCCTGAGGCTTGCTTTTGCTTTCGGCGGCGTTGCTTGCGTTGCGGTTGTGGTGGGGGGGACTCGGACTCGGTGTCGGATACTTGCTGGAGAGGACGGCGGGCTTCGGTATCAGACATGGCGGTGATCTGTTGCTGGGGTCTGTCTTATCGAATGTGGGGAAATCGGTCGCGGATTTTGTCTCGGTCGTCGTTTCCGTCGGTCGGTGAATAGGGGGGTATAATTAGCTTTCCAAATTCTGCGGAAACTGTTTATATCTCTCTTCTTCTCGATGATAATATCTTTCGTGTCTCGTACGCCGTTTCGTCGAAATTTCTCAGTCCGTATCGTCAATAGGTAACAAAAGCAGACAAACTCCAGAGCCAGCCGATCGCAGTGCTCACACGCCTACTTATGTGTTGGACACCCTCCATGAACTATCCATTCCCGAAATCAGGTTCCCTAAACACAGCCCTGGTAAACTGACTGTCCGGCGTCATTGTTGACGTCACACTCCCTCCGCAAAGTGTGGCGTTACCCGTACTTAGTGAGGTGTGGCTGAGATCATGCGGGATGCGTGATGCGGGATGCGGAATGCGATATGGAGCATGGGAGAGCACTCGCTAATGGCGACGCGCGGCGGGGATGAGAGGGGCGGGATTGGTTCCGAAGAGATGATGGCTCCGCGGTGAGGGATGGACAAGAGGATTCGGTGGTTACAGAAGGGAGTGGAGGGAGGAGAGAACAGAAGGACGTTGACTGGTACAAGAGAACATGTGTTCCAATGGCTAGGGTCACGCAAGGGGTGACTGCAGGTGATTGGCGATTGGACTCAAATGAGAGCAGACCCCAGGGTTTTCGTCGAAACCGTTTGTTCGTAATGTCAGGTGGTCGTATACAATGTTGTTGATATAGATATAATGGGAAACGGTGAAGCCGATAGGGAAGAAACGAGGCTGTACAGCATCAATATGAATGCTTCTGGGCTGGAGAGACGTCGAGGCTTCGGACTTTGCGCGCACATGCAAAGTATTGTAAAGAATTGAGTTTTCGGTGCGTACCGAGACCATCGTAATTGGATTGAAAAGTGCCTGTGTGTGGAATCACTGTGGATCGGTATAGTACATGGGGGTACCTGGATCCAGTGTATTGGTGCGTTCGGTACGTCAACCACGCAAATTGCTCCGGTGTTCTAAAGTCAGATACACTCACTATACTTCCGAAAGACTTACATCGTCTTAGTATGAAATGAATCTGTAATTGTTCTAGTCCCGCACTAGTAGCCCTAATCCTCAAACTCAAACTCAAACATGTCTCCGCACGACATCTTGTATTCTTTCCTCCCGTTGACAATTCAATGCGGTGGGAGTATCACTTTCGTCAACGTCGAATGGAGGACATCTGCATCAAGACTCGTCAGCCACATTGCGGGATGTTGTAACTTGGGCCCGTTTGATGTTTCCCCATCCCACTATCCACAAACTCTGCCCGCCCCAAGTCTGGACCATATGATAAGCTAGATCCACGACCGGTATACCGCTTGTACCTCCAGCGCACATACATTTCACTTCTGCAACGTACCGTTATGTTGATTCACCACGACGCATCCACACCCACATCCTTCCCACCGCATTCGGATATCCGGGTGCAACATACTGCACGACGAACAGAAGATTTATAACCCCTTCTCTCAGCTCCATCATTCTCATCCAATCCACCAATTTCTCGCCCGGCCGTATAAAATAACAAACCCCACCATCTTCAACGACACCAACAACCTCTTCCAAGCAGCCCAACCAGAGTAAACAACAAACGTACGACAAACCACTACCACCCATTCCTACCCACCATATCGATATTTCTCAGCTTGCTTTTTCTACCCACCACCGACAAAATCACACACCCAACCACCACTCCCCCTTCTGCGCCCTCGGGGCCTAAACCCACCCTCCTCACCACCCTCCGCACCTTCCTCACAACCCTCATGCACACCATCATCCCCCCCCGTCCCCCACGCCCACGCTCCTCCCAACTCCCTCCCATCACGACCTACCTCTGGAACACACTCTCCGACATCCGGTTCGAAAAGTTCCGCACGAAATGGGAGGAAGGCAATCCGAACCAACCACGCTCCACCACAACCGAGATCTCCCCGCTCCCGCCACATTTCCCGCCGACACCGGAGGAGTTTCTGGAGATGCTGGAGAAAAGACGGAGGCGGGAGGCGCAGGGGATTGATGGTGTGTGGAAGGATTATTCGGGGCTGAGGGCAGTGAGACTGTGGAGAGAGGAGCAGGAAGTGTTGAGGAGACAGGAAATGGAGAAGGATAGGGGCGAGAGGGAGAAGGGGTGGAGTGGTGTGTGGGATGGGTTGTGGGGGTGGTGGAGGGGGGAGAGAAAGAGAGAGGAGGAGAGATTGGAGGAGAGGAGAAGGGAAGAGGGGGAGAGGAGGGAGGAAGGGGAGGCGGTGGTGGAATCGGTGTTTGATGATTAGTGGGGATCATGGTTCAAAGTAAATGTATTAGTAGCATTGGGGGCGGGTGGGGTCGGGGAGACACAAAGTAGATGCGGGGATGGTGAAGGTGATGGTAGATGAGGTGGCGTTTGGAGTCATGTAAGATTACAAGTCATAGACAACCGAAGGGCTTAATGTATCATCGTTTCCGTTTCCACAGCAATCAAAAAGTGGTAAGCTAAAGACATTACAAGCTATAATACCCTTCGATACGCATCACTAATATAATCACATTGAATGTTGTTGAACCCGGATGAATCTGAAACGGTGCTTGACTCCTCCACGGGAACAGCTTCATGCCATAGCCCCCCATTCACAGGTTGATACCAACCCGGTACTAGTGGTCATTAATATATGGATGAATACAGAAAAACCGGATCATGACTGTAAAGAGCACCAACCCGGTGATTGTGAAGTCATTAAAATAAATTGTTGAGTGACAAGTGGTGAAGAACAGAAATTTGTTTCGATCGCTATCGCCGACTCTTTTCTAGGTTATAATTATCTTCTACGCAGAGATTTGCACAAGAAAACAGCCCTGTCTGGTGGTACTCGTTCGATTTATTAAGGCGATTGGAACCATGGCGTATCACTCGCTTTGGACACTTCCTTGCCGCATCTCCCTTCACAACCATCCAACACTTCATTCATCACAAATACCATCGTATATCCTTTACCGCTCGATATCAGCCTACTCCACACATCCTCGCGCTACAGGAAACGATAGAATTGTCCACGCTCACTCAGCACCCACATCTAGACCTGTCGAAGCTTCGGAGCACCCCTGGAAGATAATGAACTACAATTACATTTGAGTAATACAAATCTTCACCTCAAAGTCTAGCTTCGTGAACTGATGTTTTTACGAGACGTAGGTATGGGCCCTAAATCTCGTATGAAGCAACCCCAGAAACGACTACCGGGATACAGTATCGCATAGCGCAGCAACTTGCTCGCTTCCTAAGACCAGCACAGCGTCATCCAACTTATCGGCGCTCGACGCTTGACTGACGATTCCAAAATCTGTGATGGCCTGACACAGAGGCAACGACCGTCATCTGCTCAACGTCGTCTCTCCCCCACCCCCAACGAAGCGTCTTCTGCCGCCGACGGCCAGCTGCTCGTACTCGCCTTGGGTCCTCCTCTTCAAGATTGCCTTCCATATTTGTTGGAGAGTCTCCACTCTTCTTGGTGTCTTGGAAGGCCCGCTCTCTGAGTCAAAGCTCGGGGGTGCGATGGGCCATCCTCTGCCTGTCCCTAAGCGGTGGTTTGCTCCCATTTAACATGAGGAGTTGCTTCATATCCATTCCGGGCATAAAGGATTGTTCCTCTACTGTATGCATCGCGCCAGAAACAGAGTTCACCGCGCATGTCGTCTCTGAACCTTCTCTCGGTCTTCGGCATTTCCTTCGGTGTCACGTTTCGAACCTACTACTGCGGCGCTATCCTACGATGACACCATCCACGCTTACCTTAAAGCTTACGTTTAAGTTGTCTCTCGACATTCAAAGTTCACAGAATTGACTTGGCTCAATCACCAACCTGGTATGAAGAATGAACGTACCGCAGGTACCCGGGGCTGCGCACTTCTCAAATGACGACGCGTGTGACACGCGATGTTGAAGGGAAACCACAACGGTTGATCACTCTGGTAATGCATGGATGGGCTGCATGGCTTGAAGTCGGCTATGTTCACCTACTGGCGTATCTAGAGATCTCATAATAACGACAACCAACAAGACCTCCACCATCATGTCCGTGGCTGTTGCCCTCGTGGAGGGTCTCACAGACACATGACCAGAATCAGTCTGTCCTGGAGCCGTGCAGAGAAGTGTTTGTGCTGCCATCAACACTTGACGATCTGTCAGACGAGGCCATCCAGGAATTTTTTTCCTCCAAGAAAGTCGCCACCAAGACACGCCCGCCCACTTTACCACCTCGGCCGCGCCTCGAGCCTCTTTCATCAGACTTCTTCTTCCCCGTGTGAACTTCACCTGTTTCTCCTCCCTCACCCCCGTGTCCATTGGCCCGGAAAGCGGCTATGGAGAGGGGTTAGCAAGAGTTCTGGGGACAACCATCCGAGTACCAGTTCCGGGTAGTTTGACTGGACTGCCCCATAGTCATACCCCACCCCGGAGCGATCCTTTGGATCCCCCGCCCCCCTCCGTAATTTTGCGGGCTCCCGGAGAAAGGACTTAAATCTATCCTCTTCCCCCTTCCTCGCGCCTATCATTCGTCCTATCTTTTCAGGCTCCCTCAGAACCCTCCCAGCGGTCCGATTTGTCGGACGTAAACCCACTGCGGTTCAACTCTCGCACGCTCGCGGTCCCAGTCTACATCTCCCTGCGCTGTTGTGACTCTTGTCCGCCCGGATCCACTCCAATTCCTATCGAGTCGCGAGAAACCTATAAGGGAATCGAACCTGCGAGTACTCCATCATCATGGCGAGCCCCGGCAACCATGATCAAACCGTTCTCTCCAGTGACAAGGAGAAGAAAGAATACTCGGCCCCACGACACGACGATGCCCACTCTTTCGCTTCCCATGATCTGGAAACGAACCTTCCGCAATTGCAGCGGAAGCTGAAGAGTCGTCACTTGCAGATGATTGCCATAGGTATGTCATATCTCACAGTCCCGGCTTCAGCAAGAATCTCCTTCTCCTTTGTACGATGGATGTTGTGGTACACACGAAGTGTTGAAAAAACAAGCATTGCTAACTTCTCGGCGACGCGCGACAGGCGGCACGATCGGTACGGGCCTTTTCATCGGGTCTGGAGGCGCGATTGCGAAATCAGGGCCTGCCGGCGCTCTTATCGCATACATCTTTATCGGTTCCGTCGTTTACTCTGTGATGATGTCACTGGGAGAAATGGCAACATACGTGCCAGTTTCCGGAGGCTTCACATCGTATGCGTCGCGTTTCGTCGATACCAGTCTTGGGTTCGCCATGTCGTGGATGTACTGGTTCAGGTATGCACACCTTATCTTCCCCCACATGGGACATTCAGGGCTGAGATTTGAATAGTTGGGCGATCACTTTTGCATTGGAACTCGTCGCAACTGGTTTGATCATTAACTACTGGAACGATTCCCTCAGCATCGCCATCTTCATTGCCGTCTTCTGGGTCGTTATCACCGCCATCAACCTCCTTCCGGTCTCCTTCTATGGCGAAACCGAATTTTGGCTCTCCAGCATTAAAGTTATCACTGTCGTTGGTTTTCTGATTTTCGGTATCTGCATCAACGCTGGCGCTGGGCAGCAAGGCTACATTGGCTTCAAATACTGGAATGATCCCGGCGCCTTCAACTCTTACCTTATTGATCAGTCAAAACCTGTTTCCAAATTCGTTGGTTTCTGGGCTGTGCTTGTCCAAGCTGGTTTCTCTTATCAGGGCACCGAGCTCGTCGGTATTGCAGCTGGCGAAACCGAGAACCCGCGCAAGAACGTCCCGGCGGCTATCAAGAAGACTTTCTACCGTATCCTCTTCTTCTTCGTCTTCACCGTCTTCTTCATTGGCATCCTCATCCCGTCCGATAACCCAGACCTCCTCTCCGGTGCCTCCGATGCCTCTGCTTCCCCCTTCGTCATCGCCGCCAAACTCGCCGGCGTGAAGGTTCTTCCCGACATACTCAATGCCGTTCTCCTCACAGTCGTTCTCTCCGCCGCAAACTCCAATGTCTACTCTGGCTCTCGCGTCCTCGTTTCCCTAGCGCAAGACGGCAACGCGCCTAAATTCTTCCAATTGACCACGAAACAAGGAGTCCCCTGGGTCGCAGTCTTCGTCACCTCAGCCATCGGCTTCCTCGGCTTCCTCAACCTCTCCGCTAATGCCGGTGAAGTCTTCGAATGGCTTCTCAACATTTCAGCCGTCGCCGGCTTCATAGCATGGTCCTGCATCTCCATCTCCCACATCCGCTTCATGGCCGCCTTAAAGGCGCAAAACATCTCCCGCGACTCGCTCCCGTACAAGGCGCTCGGATCCCCGTGGTACGCTTGGTACGCGTTTTTCTTCTGCGTCCTCATTATCATCACCCAAGGATTCACCGCGTTCATGCCGTGGAACACGTCAGACTTCTTTGTCGCCTATGTCAGTTTGATCTTGTTTGTGGTGCTTTATGTCGGACATAAGCTGGTCTTTAGAACTGGGTTCGTCAAGCCTGGGGAAGCGGATTTGAAGACGGGGTGTATTGACAATGATGATACCGTGTGGGAGGAGTATGAGCCCACGACTCCGTGGGGCAAGTTTTTCCACTCTATGGTGTGCTAGACGCACCTCCGTTTTTGAGTGAGGTGAGGGCATTGGGAGATGCGGGAAGTTGGGAGTTGGGAGATGGAGACTAGATGTGTCCGTGCGTGCGGGTTTTGGTAAAAAGGGCGCAAGGCGTTTCGATTTTTTCAGTCGCGGTTTTTTCCCAGTCTTATTTTCTTTTTCTTTTCTTATTATTGAGCTTTATTTTTCTACTTGAGCGGTTGTTGCCGTGGGTTGTGGATGCTTGTTGGGGGGTTGGGGAGATTGGTGGTTGTGACGTTACGTTTCTTGTGCTGGATGAAGAGATGAGCTGATGAAGAGGTCACGGATGAAGGGGTAGATGGAGATGATCATGATGACGATGATGATGCGGATGAGATGTATGCAAGCGTAACGTCGTAATGTACTCTATCTATCTACTTCTTCTTGTATTATACTTTACTATACCTCGAAAGCGTTCTTCCTACTTTGCATGTATTTCAACCGTTCCTTCCACTTCCAGGGTTGATCCTGGATTTGTCTTGAACACAAGTACCCTGTCTCGTGCCTTCTTCCCTTCCTCTCCAAATCCCCACTTGACGTTCTCTCCCGGCTATCAATATCAACCCAGTTGCCACCCAGCTTCGAAGAAGTCCAGAAGGTCCTCTTATTGTCGTGGCTTCATTTCATCCACTCTAATCTCCCCTTCCCAGAACTCCAACGAGGGGTTTGGTGGGTTTGTGGTGTGAAGAGGGTAAGGTGAGGGATGGGTGAAAGGTGTGGAGAAGTGGAATGGTTGTGAGTAAGTGGTGTAGTGGGGAAATGGGGGGGTTATCGGTTAAGCTGGTTGATATTGTGCGGTCGGGGCTCGAATCTGGTGGATACAATATGCCAGTATCGTGTTATTATCGTCGGATGAAGAGTGAAACATTCGTCAATTTCTCCAGTATAGTCATGATACAAGCAGTCTCGGATTTGACCGGTTGTCGACAGACAAAACCAAGAAAACAACAATCACACGATACATGAACGAGAAGTGACAAAAGAGAAACCTCGACATCACTCCAGGTCTCACATATTCCTTATCCGCCTCCCCAAGCCAATCAAGTCTTAACACTCGTCTCGTCCGAACGTAAGTTCTGCGTCGTTTTCTCAGCTCGCCGTTTTTTCGATATTCTAGGCAGGGGATCGTCAGACGTCTCTGTAGGGTTGTTAGTTATGAGGGTGATGACAGCGGTGGAGAGGATAGCGTCGAATAGTACCTTGTTCTCCCCCTTTCATACCTCAGAGACCCATGACAAAGCAAGGAAAGCAGCCAACTGTGCACGAAGAAGAATGAGAATACATTCGGAAGACCGTGAATCAGAAAAAGATGTTGAGAACCATGAACATCTTGATTATTGTGCGGAATACGGGTTGCCTAATTGTATGAAGTCAGCTTCAACTATCCCATACCCGGGCATGAAGTAAATACCCCAGGAGTACTAGTACTCGTACTTTCCACGTCAGAGCCAATGGTGCCTTCGTCGTCAGAGCCCATACTCTCCAAGACATCATGAAAAACGTCGTCGTCGCAGATACCAGGACAAGAAATTCCTTTGTGTTCGTACCATACTTTCTTGTGCTTTTCCCAGAATGCAACCCAGTCTAAGTTCAAATCGGAATACTTCCTCATGTGTTTTACTAATGTGCGTCCTTTACGATTTCTTGCCGTCCAGTCAAGTTCATCCATGAAGACTTCAAAAAATCTTTCGAGTTTGTAATATAATCTATTGATGTCTCCGGCGAATCGTTGCGGATGAAATTGCAAGAGATCAGATCCGGAGGTTGGAACCGCTATGTCATGAAGATAGGTAGAGCCAAGTTTCGTTGGAGAGGTCCATTGTTTGTGGATTCCCACTGCACGAATTATCTCGACTAAGTGGTCTGTTTCCAATCTAGTGAAGTCCTCACTTTCGAACGCACTATATGCGATTTCCAACGGCCTCGCATGAAAATAATCCATACAAGAGCCAAGACCAACGACACCATCTCGCGCACCATGGTCAACCAAAAGCTTCATGATTCGAATTGTTATAGCTTAGGGCTTTTCTGGGTTTGACAATAACCCCAGAGGGATTATCATAGGACTGCCCACAGATTTGTGCAAACGCCGCTCACAGGTTATATTGGGGTCTGCGCTATGCTGAAGCAAGAGATTTACCACCTCGAACATCTCTGATGGAGGGCAAGTATATATATCTCCAAATTCTACTAGTCGGAAGAGAATAAAGGACCCAGAGTGATCTTTGTGATTGAAATTTATCCTGGCTGAGATCAACTGATGCAGTCCAGAGACATCAACACCGCCGTGAACAGCCTATTCCAACACTGTATGACCGTCGTCATCAAGCACCAGTGGATCAGCGCCACATTGCAATAAATCTCGCAAGATGTCAGACTCCCCGTACTTAGCTGCCAGCTGCAGCGGTGACATACTCGGAACAATGTCCTCAGGTTTATGCTGGACCGATCGGACTGCACTAGGAATTCAACATACACAGGTCTCGCTCTTTCCGGCTTGAGGATGAGACAGCCAGTGCAATGAATAAAATCCATACTTATCAGACATCCATTCCAATAAATCTTCGTCCGGAAGAAACAACCGAAAAATATCTTCGAGGATCGGTAGTGATTTAGTTCAACTTGCGGAATTGGAATTATCGCACTTATTTTGGCCATTCACTAAGAATGGATCAGCATTATAATCAAGTAAGATCTTGCAAAGGTCAACTCGGATTGCGCGAATTGCTATCTGGAAAAAAAATAATAAAATTAAAACTTGGCTTGGTATTAAACTCCTAAAACCACTTACATGTAAAAGAGTGTCGCCCCTGTGATATTACGGCATCGTATCATTGGGATATAATTTCCTCATAGCTAAATGTTGCTGGAATCTCATGGAAAGATCAAAACCATCAGCGCATCTTCGACGAATTTGGAGGAAGGCTAGGTATCAAACGCCTCTCCCCACATCATTTCATTTGATATACATCTTCTGGTTGGAACTTTTATGTAAATTTTTGGGCTACTGGCTATGAGAAAACTAGCCTGTAGGTCGAGATGCTGGAACCAACTGACCACGCTGGTAGGAAAGTAAAATCGGATATCAATGGTTGAGAGGGAGCTCTTGCAATCCCCATGGTTGCACGACTGGCCGAAACTCTCAATCCCCAGACTGGAATATAATATCACGCGTGAGCTGTGGGAAAAATCCCGGTGAGCGAAAGGTCTTTACTCGATGGCACCGGCATGGACAACCGGGTCGGCATTTCGGGGGGCCGTAAGAGGTACGGAATGCGAATATTGTAAGGCTATCGTCTTTTTTTTGTGAGTGATAGCTTGTGTAAGTGGTCGATCGAGATCTATCAGCGTTCTTGGAGGTGACCGTTTGTGATGACTCAGAGTTTGTTGCGGACTATAGTAACTTTGTCGAGAACTATTGATATCTTGGACCTAGGGCAATAAATTAGTAGGTTATTTCTAATATATGCAAAGATTGAAACTCACATCGTGATCACTGATACATGTAGCTGAATGTTGTCTCGTTGTGATTTCATTCTCTCCCGAATCCCATTGGCCTTTTCTCTATCGAACAACCACTTAAGTTTCCAGGTCCGGACCTTTCCCTTCTTTGATTGTGACAGCAAAGGTTTGATCAAGGTCTCTAGCTCGATACAGATGTCCCGCGCGGTGTGAAATATCGGGGCCAAAGCAGGTGCATCCAAAATTCCATCCCGGATCGCAGCCGTTGTTGTGTTAAGGATGAACTGAATTGAGACCACTTCATTGCTCAAAGCTTGTATCTCGTGTGGTGCGTCCTGATAGGTTTGGATAAGCTTGCGAAGTTCGTTGGCGGTTTGAGCGCAGATGGTGAAGACAGTGAGCGTTGATCCAGCAGGTTCCGCCATGGCCGAAAGGTTGGAGACGTATTGCTGTTCATCAGAGGTGGGGTATTTCAGTTTAAATGCACAGTGTTATAGTTGCACTGCCTCTTGACGTGGCCATACAATCGTCATCGCGGAATCTCATTTGTGAGGATGTTGCATCGACATCAAGCGCACACATGGGACTCAGGCATTCTGTTACACTAATCATCGGCCCAGCCTCACAATACTGCAAATGTGAGCACTCACGACAGGTTTTCTCCACTGATTTCGTTTATTTGCATCTGGATGGATCATGTATTGGACCTGGACGCATCCAAAGGTTATTATGACAGTATTGGAACATTTCATAGGCACACACTTTATTACCCGGTTTGAGTTGATTTTATTGCTGAAATTTGTACTAGTACGGGAGGTACTTATGAACCAATAATATTGAAATCATAGACTGTAGCTGACACAAACATTAGTTGCGTGCTGAAAGAAAGGAGTAACTTCATACCTCTAGAAGATCAGGTTGGTTTCTGCAGCTTCTTCCAGTTTTGATACTCCACATTTTCCTCCATCTCTTTCCTTTCTTTCCACCGCTCATACTCTCGGAGTTCTCCATCTGCCCTAGCCTTCCATATCCGAATGATCTCAAAGCCCACCTCGACGGCGATTAATACTATAATCATCCATTCCAATCCCAAAGAATGCCTTTCACTGAGTTGTTCTCTCATGACCTCAACTATCCCGCTCGCGTAATCTAGTTTCTCATTCAATTGTCGAATACGCACATCAACGTCCAATGCTCGCCCCACAGCTCCATAGTAACCCTCCAATCCTAGGTCATGCCTAGAGTCCCAGAAGATATCCGGTAGTGAGTCAGTTAACTCAGAATAGAGGTTCAATTGGGCCCGGAACTGCAAAAGTTCACCGGTCTTGCGAAGGATGAAGCTTCGGGTGAACGGCAATCGGGAGCCTTTCGACAGCAGACGAGGAATATTAGATGTCGTTGCAAGATAATCATCCAAAAGGCACTCGAGAACAGCCAGTTTAGTAGAACGTGCGAGACCAGAGGAGAAAGCGATTTTAGCAAGGGTGACATTGAGTTCGTCGGTAGGATTAGGTGGAGGGGAAGCATTTGAGCCCAACTGCCATATTTCGCTAGACCCTGATCCAACAGTTGAATCCAGAGAGGCCGATGCATTTCCCGTCACTGTTGAGTCTGACACAACATAGTTGGTAGAGCTCGCAGTGCCCAGAATGATGACATCTCCCCCGACTCGACTTCGCCGTACTCGTGGGTCTTCTGTGTATTGCAGATCCTCTGTTTCTATATCAGAGAGGAAAGGGCTTTCGGCGGCTGGGAGCAGCAGGTTCGCCAGAGCTCCAATCTGTGATGTCGGAACAGACCACGAGACAATATTTCCGGTAGGGAAGATGAAGACATCGCCGAGTTGAAACGTTTTCGCTAACTGGTTGTGCTCGGATAGTGGTAGCCGAATGTGCAACACCTGATCCGCTAGCCCGGTGTTTGTTGGATCAATCTGATATCCCGATTCCTGAAGGATGGAAGAGGCCACGCTGATGTCGTATTTCTCCGCTGTACAATACGCTGTGCATGTCTAGCTCATCGTCAGAGCACTGATCCTCATCATAATACCACTGTCGGACAATTGGATGGAACCAACCTTCATTGCCAGCTCTGATTCTCTTCTTTCAGCTCCAGCTGCTGCACGCCGCAACGAGCTCTTTGCAATGGCCGATCTCGGAGGTCTCTTCTTCTCAATCACCGGTTGCACATTCTGCTGCTATATCCTCCAAAAGTAAGCATCAACTGACATTTACAGACTCTAACCTGACTGGTAACGGACTTCGGAGGGCTTGGTGGATTTGCCCTGTGACAGTAGGCGGACATGGTGTCTTGCAGCAGGCAGTAGACACAAGGTCTTCGGTTTGTTGCATATCGTCGGAGATCTAGACGAGTAACGAAGGATCAGACGGGCGGTACTCGACATCGGGGAGGACGAGAGGTGAATTCATTGATTGTGGGTGTGGAGAAAAGATGTACTGTGAGATCATCTGGAGATGAGGCTCTCCGGCAAGTTCCAGAATGATCGCCGGCTACGGGAGCACTATCACTCACTCGAAAGTACCAAATGACGAGCAACTTTGTAACTTGATCTAAATACCGTGAGCTCGACAGCATCAGTCAAGGTGTCTATGAATGACGGTTGAAAGAAGAACCTTCAATCATTACATTCATTTTCAACATCAGTTATCACTCGGGTGGTCATGGAAGCCCTCTAACTGAATGTGGAATAACGCTTTATTCGACAGAACCGACCTCCTTACGAGAGATCACTGGAAAGGCACATATATCTGAGAGTTTAGTGCTTAACCTCCTCAAAATGACCATTTAGGTGATCCATCTGACACTTCTCTACTGAGTGATGTGTAGTTGATACACCCGCTACAGTATCGCAACTCTGCTTCCTGCCCCACCTAAGGTCAGTTTGTATTTAATTCCCCGAGGAAATGAAGATTGCCAATTCTGTGTCCGAGTGGATAGAAGAATAGCATGTGGAGCCTGCCCGACTATCTGAGTCTATCCCCAAAATGGAGGATTCAAGATAGCAACATAGGAATCGACTTCTAAATAACGTGAATTTAGCACGGCCCTGTCTATTACAAATCAACCAGTTCTACTGTCACAAAAAAAAACATACACTTTGAAAGCCCCAACTCTTCCCCGTCTGTGACATCCGAATCCACATCTTCTCCCACTTGTCCCGACCTCATACTCCCAACCCCATATCCCCCTCAAGTTCCATCCCGCATGCCCCACTTCCCCTCCTTCTTCAGCCTCTCAACCCCTACCCCTCCCAACGACTCTCAAGCAAGTACGCAACATCACGTGCCCGAGTAATCTTGCCTCCACGCCAAATCCCGACACTCTGGCTTTCAGCCCATATATCCAAATTCCGGTCATTTTGTTTTTCAGCAGTGCGGGGGCGGCGGTAAAGTACTGGTTGCTACTGGTTTGTTGGGGGAGGATGTGAAATCCCGTGGGTGTACTGTACCGGTAGTTTTTGGGAGGATGTGATGTGAGAGAGATCGTGGGAGGTTGTGTCAAAAGACACAAAGGGAAGTGGATCGCGTTCGGAGGTATGCGAGCCGGGGCGATATGGAAAATGTACAGGTGACGGGACAGGACGATGGACTCAGTTTATGAGTACTTTACATAGAAGCTCAAAGGGCTTGACGTGAGATATGATCTCAGACGAGGGACGGCTTAATCAAAGGTTTGCTTGCGGAGAGAATGGATTCGTAAGATTATCGCCGGGCATTGATATGAGCATAAAGATCTTTAGCTCAATTCCCAGCATCACCTCACCGCCTGAATTGAATAAGCCAAACCCTCGTCCCGTTACACGCATAAACACTCACTCAACCTGCTCATGGCATTCTGGAATCATCATCTCCCACCCATTCCCCTCCTACTCTTCCACTCAGCATAGATCCATCCCCTCCTCTCCCACTTCCACTCCCATATCCTTTTCCCTCATCCTCACTCTCACCCCATCTCCACCACAACTCCCCCCAACTCCAACCTCACCTCACCACCAACCCACCTCCAACACTCCCTAAAGCATCTCCATCCTGCGCCTACCCGGATCATCACTCCACCATGCCACTCCCCGTGTATGACAACATGAAACTCAGCTGACCTTCTGCGATGCGTCATTGTGTGTTGTTTTCAGATAGTATAGTTTCCTGGCTCACTGAGGTTCGTTGGAGTTTTCCCGTGAGGGGTTGTGGGGACCGGAAAGAGTGGGCGTTGGGGATGGAGTTGACTTGAGGTTACGAGATGTGGAGGGTGGGAGTGATATCGAAATGGAGATGGATTAGCGTAGTGGCGGGCGTATAGGCTATGTTCGTTCACTGGGGCATGGAAAACGTGATAAGATATCAGTGCTCTCCTTCTTCGATGTCTATATTGTGTACGAGTACGAACTCAGAGAAGCTTGACGATAAAGCAGATATAAACGCCTTCTTCAAGCGTCATTTCTCATCTCCAGCTCCATTCTCAACCAACTCTCACCAGCTAGCTACCATCTCCGATCCCGTGCGCACACCCGTCTGCTCCCCGTTCAGCATGTCTCACCACACTCCTTTTCCCTGTCCTCCTCATTTTCCCATTTTATCATTTTCTCGATTCCGAAATTCCTAAAAAAAAATTCCCCTCAGGAAATGATATTCAGTGTTCCACTGTGCCTCGGACCCCACTTTACCCCTCCTCGAGCCCTCCAACTCGAAATGTCTCAGTGCTCATCACTAAACCTCAGTAACGTGACTCAACTATTGAAGCAGCACGCACATTCCCACTTTCTAATGAACCACTGGAAAGTAGAAACTAGAAAAGGATGAAATGGGAACTGGATCCTTGGACACTCAAGGACAGCGCCTGGGTATCTTATGTTGAATACGTTGGGGTTGTGCAACGGATGTCGTGGAGAGTGTCGAATCCGCTGTCGATGTATCTACTGATATCGTATCTAGTAGTGTAGTAGTGGTACCAGTAGGAGTAGAACTCACATTACCTACGTACCGATATATCGACAACGCTATGATGGGTGTGACGGATGAAACTCGAAACCCCAGACTGGAGACTCAAACATCCTAGCCGGAAACTAGAGATCCGAATACTAATAATAATAATGTCCAGATAGACCGGACGGATAGACAGAGATACAGGCGGATCGACCAGATAGACCAGACGAAAGAAGAGACCACAAGAAAGAATAGCCCGTCATCTCGATAGTCGCAACCTCAGTGAATTTGACACAACCCCAACTCCAACCACGAACACGAAACGGTTCAGAACACCCTCGATGGTCAAAAGAATAATCAAAGGTGAAGAACACAGAACAACGACGACAAGAACGAAGGAAAGTAGCGAGGTAGGAAGAATATTCAAAACGAAGAAGAATAGAATATCAAATTCATCGTATCTGCCAGCCCCCACCATACCACACCTCCCCACTTCCTCACCTCATCCTACCTAAGTACTACTACCCTATCCACACAGTCCCATCTTCCCCAGACCCCCCAGCTCCCACACCAGCCCAGCATTACTCCATCTACCTCTCTGTCTGCCTCAACCCTTTCCCTCCCACGGGCCTCCCAAACTCTCCAACACCATTCTGTATAATAAAAAAAAAGCGTCTCAAATAACAAAAATCATCGTCGTGACGGGGCATATTATCGTCACCTCCTCTCACCAAGCCAACCAAGTAAGCGTAAGTAATTCAAAGCCAAGCGCGCACGCAAAGGCATCAAAAAACAAATTCCACTTCTCTCTCTATGCCGCCTGCAATCCCGCAATCCCCTTCTTCACTCACTCACCAAACGACACACAAAAAGTATCAGAAAAAAAAACAAAAAAGACGAAAAAAAAAACTCAGAAAAAAAAACAAAAAAGACG